>SZWC01006548.1:34923-45357 GCA_023375785.1 Penium margaritaceum
TCCCCCCCCCCAAAAGGACCTTGTTCACCACCATTAGTGCAGCCACGTGCTTGTGCATGACAATCACTTGTTCCTCACATTGCTCACGAAGATCCTGTGCAACAATGATGCCACATTTGCATGTCAACTTCATCTTGTTGCGGGCAAAATCACAAAATCACGACCTCAGAAAAGTCACACTTCCACAAGTGTCAGACAGCTCTTCTGGATGGTGCTCCGAAGTCAGCGCATTCTGCAAGCCATGCACATTGGCCAAGTTTATGATGGTCCCATCTTCTCGCATATCTGTGAGATTTTTTATGATGATCTGGTCAAAGCCAACATGACGATTGAAGTAACTTTTCCGTATGTAGTACACACGCGTCTGTTTGTTTGTCAGTCCTTGATCCTTGATTTCTTCCGTTTTTATAAGGAAAGGCATAAACTTTGGCGTAAAGAAACATAATTATTTCTGTACCAGCCATGAATCGTAGATGGATCCAGCTGCTTGTAGATGCAAAGGCCGCCCAATTCTCCATTAATCTTGCGTAGCAGGTTGACCGCCTGGTACATGTTACCATTTCGACCATGGCTCCGTGAATTCAGGACAGGTGTCCGTCACCCAACCAGTTCAAGGAGTCATTGCGTGGCACAGGTTGTGTTGTGGTTCTGTATGGGGAAAACCTACTCTTATGCATTCCTTTCTGGGAGGACAGCAGCCATATCTTCACGGTCAAAGAGATGGATGAGAGTACCGCCGGTGTCTCACAAACCACCAAAAGGAGGGAAGAATACTCTCTAGGTGGACGGCCTGGATGAAGCCGAGGTGACAACATTCACGGCTTCATATGTAGCATCTTGTGCAGTTGAAACTATCGGCCATGCTCGAAGGAAGCCTCGTCACGTGTGAGGCTATTCAGATTTACGTAAGAATAGAATTTCATGATGGCAGGTGGCAAGAGTGAGCAAGGTGTCTGGCGAAGTGTGAGGATGCAACATTTGTGTCATGATTGCGCAGCACCTCCCCGAGCCGCTCAGTGCTTGCTTCCCATCTCCCAAGTGATCCAAAAGGGCATGGGAAGTGGGCAGCAAACATCTAAGCACTGTACGTGATCCATGGCCACGTACAGATGCACGTCAAAAGTTTGAATTTTTGGAGTTCGTTTGTTTGAAGGGTCGACGTTTGGGAGCACACCAACCTGAACCGGTGGATGAAAATGAAATTCTCCATTTCATCGTAGTACCCTTTTGGTTTGGGCACCTGAATTCATAAAAATGACCCAATCTGGTGTTGCGATAATGCGCCACAGGTCGTCCAGGATGCGAAATGTTGCAGTTGCTCATGATTTTCTGCCCTTGATGCCCTTGTCATACCAGAAGCGCAGTTGGTCGGGGGCAATGTCACTGTCCATTATGATTTTTCAGAAATTTGTTTGGTGTGATACCACCAAGAAATTGGAGGGGGTTGAGAATTTCAAGGTATTTCTCAAAAAAACTCTAACATCAATGAAACGTTTATTGAACATTATCAAAAGGTCAATATGGTTCTTGATGCTTTTTTCAACACTCATACTAAGCAATGGAACCTGTCAGCACCTTCTAATAAGGAACGTTGGGGTCTTGGAATTTGGCAAAAAATCCATGAATACATTGACATAAAAACTCATAGGACATCGTGTAGAAGGGAATGAATGTAAGGAAATCAATGGCAACATGCATAGTTTAGGGACTTGTTTTTTTCAAGGATGTAATATGCAGGATTATAATGTGCAGATTAGTTGAAAAAGAAAGGGGGTAAATGTTTTAATATCAGCTGTACATACATTGAGCAACCCATATGCCAACGGAGATAATCCGCAAATGCTATTCATTATCCCCTTTATGTCATCGAATCCATGGTGGAACTTTGCCTCAATGATTGCAACGGATGCAAGTCAGAAAGTTTCAAGACATTGAAAATCCTGCTGCAAACTTTACACAAGTGGAAATGGTAGCAATTCACACTCTGGATGACATGAATCTTCCCCCTTATTCATGTATGAATTGCATACAAAAGAGGCAACAATTCAAGAGTGGAAAAAACTTAAGTCATTGAGATTGTGAATTTCTATCAAGGCTGCTCCCTTCTAGTTGATAAAGGTTCACATCACTTCTCTCAATACTTTTGAAAGATGGTTCATGTTATCAAAACTCCGGCAATGGAACATGACATGTTAGAGCATTTGTCAAAACTTGGAACAACGTGTTGGCATCAAACACTGACATTGGGTACATGGCTTGCCATGGTTAGAATGAAATCTTTTGTCCACATGTCTTATTAATGTCATAAACATGGCGCTTCACGCTTTTTTTGCTGCAAAAACTTGTCACCTTATGCAATGATGGCTAGTATAGGTAAAAATCATTATGAATGAGATCAATGAGGTTCAAGAGATTGTAAAATATATTGTGCACAGTGACGTAGCCTGGCCACTTGACAAGATCAATGTGACTTTGCTTTGCCATTGGCTTGAAGAAGTCATCCATGATGTACCCCATGTCCTCATGCCCAATTACACATATGACACCAGCCGTGAAACGACACTTTCATCTGAGACGATGCGTGGAAGCTTCCTTGTGACACAGCCGATGACGAGGCATCACTGCCTGGTTAGACGGTGACGACAGTCACAATTCGTGCACACAACGGCAAGGGTCTGGCTAGGGGACACAAGGCAAAGTGTCATAATGCTTCAATGGCATTTGCAGAGAAATATGACAAATGACAGATCCATGGCATAAGTTCCTGCCACGGCACACGGCGGGTGTCGCACGTGGCAGCTGAAGATCTGTCCTAAAACTGGCCCAAAAAACACTATATTGGCCGTAACTCAGCGTAGACATGCCAAAATGCTACGCCGTCTAAACCTAGACATGCATAATCACAAGCCGGAGGCTGTGACTGGTCACATGCATGCATCTGGCATCAATCAATGCAAAAACATGCAAATCAAGCCCATGGCCAGTCCACCGATGAAATCCTACGTGCTGTAGAAAAACTGCAAGAGGTCCCAAACAACGTCCACGGCTCTGTGACGGTCATAGGTCAGCTCCATGCTGATAGTTCACTACCAGAAAATGCACCGGAACCACCAAGGTCCGCATCGTGGATCCACACGGGCATGGATACGGTCGAGTCGTCACAGTAAACAATACAGGTTGACAGGAACATCACAAATCACAACACTCCCTGATGATTCGATGGTACACTTGTCCATACACGTGCAGTACTGAAACGAGTACAAGAATGAGTGCAGAAACATTCGTGACACAGACATGGATAAATTCCGCACTCAACCATTTTCAGGCAAGGGGCAAAACCTAACAAAACGAATTGCCACCGAAAACTTCATGTGTGCCATTCCCTTGGTCAAGAAGTTAGCACGATGCATGTCATTGCCAACCCATATGACATAGATCACGTGTTGCTCCACCAGATCACGCACAAAGTGATTCTCAACTGCAATGTGCTTCGTGCGAGCGTGCAAGACACCAAAATCCCCAGCAATGGCATGATCACTTTGGTTGTTGCAGTGAAGCACAATGGCGGGTACTCACTGACCCAGCTCAAGGAAGAGGCGCTACAGCCACACTACCTCAGTAGTCCCGGCACCTAGAGCAACATACTCTCCCTTTAACAAACTATGTGCAATGCAGCCCTGCTTCCTGCTGGTTCCAGGTTAGAGTGGTACCACCGAGCAGGGAAACGTAGCCGGTGCGACTGCGTCCACATGGACTCTAGGCCCAGTCGCTGTCGGTGTAGGCGTCAAGAACCACCGAACACTACCAATGAAAGCAGAGTCCGAGGTATGCTGTGGAGACCACGTACCGCACCACTCGTACAGCCGCATGAAGGGATCTAGTACGTGGGGTCTTCAAAAACTGTGCAAGTAGGTTGACGGCAAAGGTGATGTCGGGGCATGTGGTAGTGGCCAGGTGCATCAAAGATCCGATGAGATGGAGGTAAAAGGTCACATGCACTGTCTCCCCCAGTTGTGTGGGATCGTCCACCTATACGACATCCTGCCCATCAGGTGTGAGAGGTGTGGAGGCCGTGGGCACTGTGCCAAGGAGGTCACTAAAGCGCTCCCCCACAACATGTGCGTATCAAGCCTCATGCAACACAAGTATCCGCCGTCACCGGTCTCGCACGATCTCCATGCAAAGAAACACGGCTGCAAGACCACGATCCTTCATCCTATAGGCAGTCTGGAGGACCGCCTTGGCCTCCTTCACGGCCTCCATGGAAGGAGATGCGATCAGAAGTTCATCCACATAGACCAGGATGGCGGTGAACCGCTCAGGCGTCCGTCGAATGAAAAGAGAGGGATGTGTCTCGCTTTGTACATATCCCGTATGAGTTAAGTTGTAAGTGATCTCCAAGTTCTAACACCGAGGAGACTGTTTGAGGCCGTATAAGGACTGGCGCAAGTGCCATACTTTGTCACCGTCCTCAAAGCCTGGTTGCTGAGCCACTTAAAATCTCCTCATCCAGAGAGCCATGGAGGAACACATTGTTCACATCCATAAATGCAGTTCCCTGTCATGTTGAGCCACTACACCAAACAGAGCGTGAGCTGAGGTCATGCGGCCGACATGTGCAAAGGTGTCAATGTAATTGATGTTCTCAATATGAGAGTTCCCCTTGATGACCACATGAGCCTTGTGGCGTTCCAGTAAGCCTTCCGGCTTCACTTTCTTACGAAAGACCCTCTTGACCTGAGTAGCCTTCCTCCCAGGTGGAAGGTCGACTAGCTCGTAAACTCTGTGCTCTCGGATGGCAGGAAGCTCATCCTTGCAGGCAGCACGCCAGGCCTTTGCATCCTTTGATGAGAGAGCTTCCCTCAGTGTGCCCGGATCAGGCACCATAGAAGGAGAGCTCTGAGTTGCAAGTGCACACGCCTCAGTGCTGGGCGTGAAGACCGAAAGGTCAATTGCTGAATCACAAGCGATATGAAACTTGCGAGTGACGAGATCGTGCCCTACAGGGCACGCTGGATGTACCTCTGTGTGATGAGTGCATACACTCAGGCCTAGGGCCTTAGTGTCAGGATCACCACTCGCAATGCTGCGAGTGGAGCGCCTGGGTGCTACACCTAACACTCACAGGACTTAGAGACCAATGGTCGAAGGTGACCGCCGGGCTCACTCGAGCCACCTGGGCTCAAGGGGCTCACCTCAAAGATATGCACCACATATGCTGAGGATTAAAGCAAAGGAGCAGGTGATGCAATGCAAGGAGATACTGGTGAAATGATGGGGGACACAGAATGGGGTGGGGAAGCAGGAGTAGGGTCGAGATAGGACCATGGTGCGGTTCAAGGGTTGAGAGACACCATTTTGCTGAGGAGTAGCAAGAGCAGAGACCTAGTGAAAAACCTTGTACTCGGTAAAGAAACTGTCCATCTCGCGAAGAAACTTGCCGCTACGATGTGAACAGAAGGTATGCCGCGTGTGGCGGGGCTGACGCTCAGTCATCACTAGCTAAAGGCGAAAGCGCAACAGCAGTTTCACTCTTCTGGTGCAGGCTGTAGACCCACCACATCCGGTTGAAGTCATAAGTCAGAGTCATGACGAATCGGCCCTGACCGCACAGTGACTCAAGAGGAAGAGGATTGATAAGATCTGAATGGACAAACTCAAGAGGGCGAAGGGCACGAGAAGGCGAGTCAGGATTGGTGCAACAATGCATCTTACCCTGAGCGCAGTACAGATAATCAGTCTTGGGCGGCTTCTCGAAAGAAGCCGCGCCAAGACCGAGTGCGGGCTGTCTTCAAATGAGCCTCAACACAGTGTTGGAGCCCACATGACACAGGCAACGATGCAGCAGCCGCTAGTCCTCAGCACACAGAAATCCAGTGACAAACACATGAGCAGGAGGAGAGCGGGACCAAGAAGAAGAAGAAATCCGAGTCACACGATACTGATCATCCATACCAGAAGCACGAAGGACAAGTGTGAGTATCAATAGCTTTCACAGTCGTGAAGTCTACAGTGTGCTCCACAAAGAGTCCCATCAGTGTACAGGCACACACAGAAACCAAGCAGAGCTCAAGGTCAGGTACAAAGAGCACCTCACAATGATACAGGGGACCAGATGGACCATCGAATACACAACCCCAACACCCTAGACCGACAAGGACTGACCAGACCATGTGCAAACAGAGCAAACAGAAGCAACAGGACCGAGTACAACAAAGTTACTACGACGATAGGTCATGCGATGAGTGGCATTAGAATCGATGATCCAAGTGCTACCGGAATCACGACCGGAGGACATCACTCCANAAGGTCAGGTACAAAGAGCACCTCACAATGATACAGGGGACCAGATGGACCATCGAATACACAACCCCAACACCCTAGACCGACAAGGACTGACCAGACCATGTGCAAACAGAGCAAACAGAAGCAACAGGACCGAGTACAACAAAGTTACTACGACGATAGGTCATGCGATGAGTGGCATTAGAATCGATGATCCAAGTGCTACCGGAATCACGACCGGAGGACATCACTCCACAATTGGCAATGGGACACAAGACCCCAGATGGACGCTGAGCAACGGATGAGGACAAACGATGAAGGGCACAGAGGTGAGACTCATGAATCCAATCGGTACTGTTAGGCCCATCGTCATCACATGCCAGCTGTGCTCCCCCACACGAGTCATCACGAGCAAAATGAACGGACGAACAAATAGTCTGTGAACCACCCGGGTATGACAACACACTCGCACCTCCCTGAAAGCGAATCGCCAAAAGGTGACGGAGCTTGGGCATGGTGCGGTCACGCGGGTCCGGGTCGCCACTGCTCACCGGTGGGGCAGCGAGAACTATTGCAATCATGGTTGCCGCGCGACCAAAGCCTATGCTGCTCGACGCAGCCCACAGCGCATGTGCAACCTCAAGACCTCGAGTGATCTGCGACCATTCGAGCGACTGCTCGCACTCGGTGTAGCGATGAGCGTCCCCAAAGTTGTAGCAGTCGACAGTACGTCCTTGTTACCGTGCGATGACTATGGCTACTGTGAGTGCTGCTGGCCTAAACCACGTCTCTTCTTACCCATCTTCCCCTGTGCCGCGGCTGCTATACCCTGCATCTGACTCAGGATAGCCGCGGTGGGAAGGGAAGAGGAGGGTGTGCTAGACGATGGAGAAGTGGTCTGCAAAAAGGGGTTCAGAGGCGACGCGATGACCGCTGGAGCAAGGGAACTCTCATGATGGGCAACGGCTGCCTCGAGGGCGGAGGTCACCGGGAGGAAGAGCTCATGCTCCCAAGGAAGAAGCTAAAGAGAGGTGGAGAAGGGCTCAAGCACATTGTCGCTGCACCTCAAAAAGATGTATGCGTGCTCAAGACGGACTTCGATCATGAGCGTGCAAAGCGCCCAGAGCTGTATACCTCCTGAAAGTCCCAAGGCGCGTGTAGATGCGTATGGTACATCGCTAGTAATCAGCTGCAGACTTGGCAGGTCCCAGACGAAGGGTGTGGAAAGCGCGAATGTGAGCTGTGCCGGTGGCGTGCATCTCTGTAGCAAGCAAGAACAGTGCCAGGTCCCAGCCTCCACGTGGATCAGCACCCACGCCCGTGCCGGCCTCTCCAAGGAAAGGGTGAAAGTCTATGAAAATCTTGCCCGTCATGGTGTAAAGGAGTCTGCGCATCGCCCGAGCCGCTGTCAGCATCTGAGCATGGTCCGTAACCTGATATGGACTACGATTGTAGGGCCACATCCTTTCTGAAGTGGCCTAGATATGGAAGACAGTCTCTTACCAGTCAAAGCAGTCCTAGTTGACATAGCGGGGAGGCGGTGTCTCGAAGTCCTTGGGCTGCCGCTCCGTGGGGAAAGCAACCACAGGCTGAGAAGGACGAGGGATGGGGAAGACAGCAATAGGAGGAAATTTCCGAGGTAGGGATCAGGCGAGGATTGGATCTCTGGGAACAGGGAACGGGAACGCGTCTGAAGCTGGCGGAGACGCTCCTGTAGCTCGCGAATCTTCCTCTCATGGGTGTCATCCTCCATTCGTGGCATGCCAAGGTCCTCATCCAAAGGATCTAAAAGTGTCGGGTCCTGTCCTCAGGCTCTCCTTGGTGTAGATGCTGACTGTTGCGCACAAGGTATGGCACCGCCGACTCCCCCGGATGTCTAATGTGGGGCCGTGGTCTGACCACGAATAAGATTAGTTAGCGCACGGATTGTGTCAGTCCTCTGCTGCTGCTCACGATGTATGTCATCCTGCTGACTTCGCAGGTCCGCAATGGCCTGCAATTTTGGGCTCATGACCCCAGAGGAGGAGGAGGGATCTAGTGGTCCTTTGCCTTGGTCACCGGTCAGAGCCATGTCGGCGCTCAGTATGGACCGGGACGTCAAAGTCGGTTGGATTTCACAACCGTCACTGCTACTTGAGGAGTGGAAACGTTGCCAATTTTCGACTTTTGGAACCCAAAACTTGACAAAGGCAGGTGTTGACGTCAGCAGGGGTTTGTTGACATGAGCACAGACCTGATAACGTTAGCAAGGAAAATGCTGACATCAGCACCATTCTTTTTTTTGACAATCCTCGCGGCTTTTCGGCAGCTGCTCCGCGGCAGCCGCGCGGAAGCTGCGCGGAAGCTCCGCATCACCTTTCGCTTGGCTGCTGCCCCAGCTGCAGCAGCAAAAACAAGTATGTTTCTGTGAATAATTGGTCTATCGTGAGACAGTAGACATCAACAATTGCTAGATCTATCATAAGTAATACCAAGTTCGAATATTAAACATCAAATTTTGATTGGTGTTGCGTATACAGCACACGGTTTATTCCTTCCGAACTTTACCTTTATGGGCTTAGAGTTACGGATGGAAAGTTGTGTATGAAGGTAAGATAGTAGATTAGGTGGCGTATTTGCAAATTAATGTTATTATTGTAGTTTGCAAATCTTATAACCCCAGTTTAGGATAAGAGATAATTACAAAGGTGAGAAATATTGGTTTAACAGGATAGCAAGTGTTGAGGTTATTGGTGGACTGGCCCATGGCAAGTCCATCGATCAACGCTTCCGTGCTACAAAAAAACTGCGAGAGGTCCCAGGCAGCGTCTAGAGCTCTGGGACGGTCGTCGGTCTGCTCCATGCTGGTAGTCCACCACCAAACAACGCACCGGTACCACCTGGGCCTGCATCAGGGATTTGCACGGGCATGGACACAATCGAGTGGTCACAGTGAAGTATACAGGTCGACAGGAACATTTTATATCTGGTCACGACAGTTCTTGATTCGGTTCACGTGAAAGACAAGGTGGATTGCAAAATTCTATGGGAGGCACAGTTTGGTGGTAAGGTTTGTGCACATCTCCCCTATCACAAAGATATCGTGAAACTTGGGCTTGGACTTTGCGCGATCCTCTCAACATAGTTAAACTCCAGTTTTGTCTTCAAGAAATGGTCACTTGTGTTGATTTGGATGCCGGAGTGATAATTTTTGGCTACACGCTTCATGGCCACCTAGGTCTTCGACAGGTTTTGTGAAGTCATGGGAAATGTTGTAAATTCTTAGCATTTAATTGAAGCATTGAGGATGTTACTGGAACCTTGTACCGTAATAGGTACTTGTTACGATGCCGTTGAAAATATTTAAATTTTATTTTCAGGATGTAATAGATGTCATTGAGCCGTAGTTGGAACCTGACACTTGGTATCGTGACATTCACTCATTGCGATGTGGTTGGCAAGAACCAATGTATGGCAGAAAATATTACCCATGAATATTACAATAGATATCAAAAATTAATTTATCACATGTTTTTCCTGAGAAAAGTCTACGTTTTGCAGTCTTCTCTCATAATATTGTTTCCCTCCATCTCCATATTGACTCCAGCCGGGGACGTGAAAGTCTTTGTCTTGACGGCGGGACTCATTTCCCCGACGTCGCCCCATTGTCCTCCTTCGCCCAAGAAATCCGCTACACGACAAAATAGGCGCGGGAAGCCAAGCGAGTGCGGCTGGTTATCCAACTCAGAAAGCGTTCATGGTCGGCTGCTTATCCCGGTCAGATGCCGGAGCCAAAGTGGACATCGACGGCCGTCGACAAGTTCGCTGTGGTGTCCATGGTTGACGGCCTATTAGAGATAGCCAACGCAATCGACTAAAGTCACTCGAGAGCGGCGCGGCTACATTGACTCCGGTGAGACACAACACGACGAAACCCACGGCACTATCGCGGATTGTCTCTTGTCGCGGGGGGGCCGCCAAAGGCGGAGGACAGAGGTTGGCAGTGCCAACCTTCGTCCACCGGAAGGGTGCCAACTTGGCACCCTTCCGCTCGGACCGCACAAATGATGGCCTCCTGTCCCTCTCCGATGGACTGGGCGGTCCGTGGAACTGTTCCGCTACTGCCAAGCCGCGGCATCGCCGGAGGCGCGTGGGCGCCGTGCAATAATC
>SZWC01006548.1:54028-85609 GCA_023375785.1 Penium margaritaceum
AAAGCCGGTGCCTGCGCCTACAATGTCCGAGCCTGTGCCTATACAGCCTCTGACTGTGCCAACAAAGCCTCTGCCTGCGCTGATAAAGCCTGATCCTGTGCCTACAAAGTCCCCGCCTGCGCCTACAAAGCCCACGCCTGCACCTGCGTCTACAAAGCACGCAACTGCGCCTCCAAAACTCACCTCTGCACCTACAATGCTCGTGCCTCCACCTACAAAGCCTGCGCTTGCGCCTACAAAGCCCGTGTATGTACCTACAAAGCCCACGCTTGTGCCTACAAATCCCGCGTCTGCACCTACAAAGCCCGCACTTATGCGTGTAAAGCCCGTGCCTGCACATACAACGCCCGTGCTTGCACCTACAAAACCCACGCTGGCACCTACAAAGCCAGCACCTGCGCCTTCAAAGCCCGCACCTGCTCCTACAAAGGCCGAATATGGACCTACAAATCCCAGGCCTATGCCTACAAAGCCCACACCTGCACCTACAAAGCCCGTGCCTGCACCTGCAATGCACGCACTTGCATGTACAATGCCCACACTTGCGCCTGTAACAACTGTGCCTGTGCCTACAACGCCTACGCCTGCACCTAAAATGCCCGCCTTTATGCCTCCAAACCCTGCAACTTCACCCACAAATCCTGCATCTTTGCATACAAAGCCCGTGCCTTTGCATACAAAGCCCGCACCTGTACATACAAAGCCCGCACCTCCGTCTGCAAAACCCGTACCTGAACCTACTAAGCCCGTGCCTGCACCTGCAAAGCTCGCACCTGCACCTACAAAACCCGTGCCTGTGCCTACAAGGCCCACGCAAGTGCCTACAAAGCTAGCCCTTGTGCCTACAATGCCTGTGCCTGCACCTACAAAGGCTGCCCCTGCGCCTACAAAGCTAGCACCTGTGCCTTCAAAGCCCGTTCCTGCGGCTATAAAGCCCGCGCCAGCGCCTACAAAGCCCACGCGTGCGCCAACAAATCCCGCGCCTGTGCCTAAAAAGCCCGCGCTTGCACCAAGAAACCTGTTCCTGCTCATACAAAGACCCCACATGCACCTGCAAAGCCTGCGCCTGCGCCTAGAGAGCCTCTGTCCGCACATACAAAGCCCGCGCCTACGCTTGCAAACCACGCGCATGTGCCTGCAAAGCCCACGCCTTCCCCTATAATGCCTGCGGCTGCGCCCACAAAGCCCGTGTCAGCATCTACAAGGCCCATGCCTACGCCTACAAAGCCCACACGTGTACCTACAAAGTCCATGCTAGTAGCTACAAAAGCACGCGTGTGCACCTACGAAGCCCGCACAAGCGTCCCGCACCTGCACGTACAAAGCCTACGCCGACAAAGCCCACGCATGCGCATACAAAGTCCACACCTACACCAAGAAAGTGCATGCCTGCACCTTAAAAGCCCGTGCATGCACCAACAAAGCCGGTGCCTGTGCCTACAAAGCCCGTGCGTGCATCTAGAAAAGCCTGCGCTTGCGCCTACAAAGCCCGCGCCGACGCCTGCAAAGCCAGCGCCTTTGCCTACAAAGCCTGTGCCTATGGAAAAAAGGTCCACGCGTGCACCAACAATGCGCATGCCTTCGCCATGAAAGCCTGCTCTTGCGT
Source organism: Penium margaritaceum (assembly GCA_023375785.1). Classification (NCBI taxonomy): domain Eukaryota; kingdom Viridiplantae; phylum Streptophyta; class Zygnematophyceae; order Desmidiales; family Peniaceae; genus Penium; species Penium margaritaceum. The sequence continues at coordinate 55,635 of SZWC01006548.1, forward strand.
CCACAAAGCCCGCGCCGGCGCCAACAAAGGCCACGCCTGCGCCTACGAAGCCCGCTCCCAACCTACAAAGCCCACGCTTGCACCTACAAAGCCAGCGCTGGTGCCTACAAGGATCGCACTTGGACCTGCAAAGCCCGCGTCTTTAAGTGCAAAGCTAGTGCCTATGCCTGCTTTGCCCACGCCCGCGCCTACAAAGCTCGTGTGTATGCCTACAAAGCCTGCGCCTGCACCTACAAAGCCTGCGCTTGTGCCTAAAAAGCCCGTACCTGCGCCTACAAAGCCCGTGCCTGTGCCTACAAAGCCCGTGCCTACGCCTACAAAGCCCTCGCCTGCACCTACAAAGCCCGTGCTTGCGCATTTAAAGCCCATGCTTGCGCAAACAAAGCCTGCCCATGCGCCTGCAAAGCCCACGCCTACACCTATAAACCTCGCGCCTGCGCCTTCAAAGCCCATACCTATACCTACAATGCTTGCTCGTGCACCTTCAAAACCCGCACTTAAGCCTACAAAGCCTGCGCCTTTGCCTAAAAAGCCCATGCCTGCGCCTACAAAGCTCCCACCTGTGCCAACAAAGCCCGTCCCAGCGCCTAGAAAGCCACGCCTGCGCATACAAAGCCCACGCCTCCACCTACAATACTTGTGCCTAGCATACAAAGCCCTTGCCTACGCGTACAATGCCCCCGTGTGCGCCTACATTGCCAACATCTGCACGTCCAAAGCCTTCGCCTGTGCATACAAATCCCGCGCCTATGCCTGCAAGGTCCGCGCCTGTGCCTGCAAGACCCGTGCTTACGCTTACAAAGCCTGCGCCCATGCCTACAAACCCTGCGCCTATACCTACAAGGCCTATGCCTGCACCTAAAAAGCTTGCGCCGGTGCCTTCAAAGCCTACACCTGTGCCTACAAAGCCCGTGCCTGTGCCTACAGAGCCCATGCCTACGCCTACAAAGCCCGTGCCTAAATGTACAAAGCGCGCTCCTACACCTGAAAATCCTGTGCATGAAACTTCAAATCCCACGCTTGTGTGTACAAAGCCAGCGTATGCGTCTACGAAGCCCGCACCTACGCCTACGAAGCCCGCGCTTGCGCCTTCAAAGCCCGTGCCCACGCCTAGAAAGCCCGCGCTTGTACCTACATAGCTCGCGCCTCCGCTCACAAAGCCCAAGCCTGCACTTACAAAGCCTGCGTGTGCGCCTACAAAATCCACGCCTGTGCCTATACAGTTCGCGCTTGCACCTACAAAGCTTGTGCGTGCACGTAAAAATCCCATGCCTGTGCCTTCAAAGACTATGCTTGTGCCTACAAATCACGTGCCTGTGCCTACAAAGCCCACACATGCGCCTACAAAGCCCGCACCTACCCTAAAAAGCCCATGTAGCACCTACTAAGCCAGCGCCTGCACCTACAAAGCCAGTGCCTGCACCTACAAAGCCAACGCCTAAGCCTACAAATCCCGCGCCTACGCCTGGAAATCCCACGCTTTCACATGTAAAGCCCGCGCCTGCACCTACAAAGCCCATGCCTTTGCATATGAAGCCCGCGCCAATGTGCAAAAAGCCTGCACCTGCACCTAAAAAGCCCGCGCTTGCGCCTACAAAGCTAGTGCCTACGCCTAGAAAGCACACGCCTACAAATCCCACGCCTACAAATCCCACGCCTACAAAGCCCATGCCTGTGTCTACAAAGCAAGCGCCTACACCTACAAAGCCTGCGCCTGCAACTACAAAGCCTGCAGTTGCGCCTACAAAGCCCGAACCTGCAGCTACAAGGCCACGCCTGTGCATACAAAGCCCGCGTCTGCATCTACAAAGCCTATGCCTGCCCCTTCAAAGCCCGTTCCTGTGCGTACAAAGCCCACAACTGCACCTACAAAGCCTGCTCCTGTGCCAACAAAGCCCACGCCTGTGCCTACAAAGCTTGCGCCTGCACCAATAAAGCCTGCCCCTGTGCATACAAAGCCCGCACCTGCACCTAGAAAGCCCGTGCCTGCGCCTACAAAGCTTCCGCCTATGCATACAAAGCCCGCTTCTGCACCTGCAAAGCCCGCGCATGCACCTACAAAGCCGGCGCCTACGCCTACAAAGCCCGTTTCTGCGCCTACAAAGCCCATGGCCGCACCTACAAAGCCCATACCTATGCTTATAAAGCACATGCCTATACCTATAAAAGCCTGCGCCTGCGCCTATAAAGCCAGCGCCTGTGCTTAGAAAGCTTGTGCCTGCGCCTACATTGCCTACACCTGCGCCTACAAAGCCCGTTCTTGCACCTACAAAGCCTACGCCTGCGCCTACAAAGCCCGCACCTGTGTGTATGAACCCCGTGCCTACGCCTACAAAGCCTGTGCATATGCCTACAAAGTCCATGCCTGCACCAATAAAGCGCAGGCCTATGCCTTGAAAGCCAGTGCATGTGCATACAAAGCGCGTTCCTGCACCTACTAAGCCCGCGCGTGAACCTACAAAGCCCACGCCTGTGCCTACAAAGCCCGCGCCTACGCCTACAAATCCAGCACCTTTGCCTACAAAGCCCGCGGCTATGGAAGCAAAGCCAACACCTGCGCCAACAAAGTGCACGCCTGCGCCTTGAAAGCCCGCGCCTGCGCCTACGAAGCCCGTGCCTGTGCCCACAATGCCTGCGCCTACGCCTACAAAGCCCGCTCCTGCACCTACAAAGCCCACGCTTGTGCTTACACAGCCTACACCGATGGCTACAAATCTCGCGCTTGCGCCTGCAAAGCCAACGCCTATGCCTGCAATACCTACGCATGCGCCTACAAAGCCTGCACTTGCGCCTACAAAGTCCGCGTCTGCACCTACTAAGCACGCGCATGTGCCTACAAAGCCCGCGCCTATGCCTACAAAGCCCGCGTCTACGTCTACAAAGCACGCGCCTGCACCTACAAAGCCCGTACCTCCACCTACAAAGCCCTTGCCTGCGCCTGCAAACACCGGGCCTACGCCTAAACAGCCCACGGTTGCGCAAACCAAGCCTGTCCATGCGCCTGTAAAGCCCGTGCCTCTACCTACAAATCCCACTCTTGCGCGTACAAAGTCTGCCTGCACCTACACAGCATGCTCGTGCTCCTCCAAAGCCCGCGATTGCACCTACAAAGCCACTTCTGCACCCACAAGGCCTGCACCTATGCCTAAAAAGTTTGTGCCTGGCTTACAAAGCCCGTACCTACGCCTACAATGCTCGCGGCTGCGCCTACATTGCCTGCGCTTGTACCTACAAAACCTCCGCCTATGCATGCAATGCCCATGCCTGTGCGTGCAAAGCCTGCACCTGTGCATGTAAAGCCCATGCCCGCGCCTACAAAGCCTACGCCTGTATCTACAAAGCCTGCACCTACGCCTACAAAGCCTGTGCATGCACCTACAGAGCCCATGCCTAGCCCTACAAAGCCCAAGCCTAAACCTACAAAGCCCACGCCTATACCTACAAAGCCCACGCCTATACCTACAAAGCCCACGCCTATACCTACAAAGCCTTCGCATGAAACTTCAAATCCCACACTTGCACACACAAAGCCAGTGCATGTGCCTACAAAGCCCGCGCCTCCGCTTACAAAACCAGTGCATGCGCCCACAAAGCCCTCACCTATGCCTACACAACCCACGCCTACGCTCACAAAGCCCACGCTTGCACTTACAAAGCTCACGCCTGCGCCTAAAAATCCCGTGCCTACGCCTATAGAGTTCGAGATAGCGCATACAAAGCCCATTCCTGCTCATTAAAAGCCTGAGCCTATGCTTACCGAGACCGCGCCTGCACCTACAAATCACCCGTCTGCGCCTAGAAAGCCAGCACCTGCACATACAAAGCCCGTGCCTACGCGTGCAAAGCTCGTCCCTACACCTACAAAGCCCGCGCATGTGCCTACAAAACTGGCGCCTGCACCTACAAAGCCCATCCCTATGCCTATAAAGCCCGCACCAACCCAACAAGGCCCACGCAGCACCTACAAAGTCAGTGCCTGCGTCTTCAAAGCACGTACCTATGCCTTCAAAGCCCGCACATGCACCTACAAAGTCCGCGCCTATGCCTACAAAGCCCGCGCCTGCAACTACAAATCCCGTGCTTTCACATGCAAAGCCCGCGCCTGCACCTACAAAGCCCACGCCTTCACATACAAAGCCCGCGCCTGTGCGTACAAAGCCCGCATCTGCACCTACAAAGTCCAAACCAGCGCCTACGAAGGCCGCGCCTGCACCTAAAAAGCTCGCAACTGCGCCTAAAAAGCCTATNAGTGCATGCGTCTTCAAAGCACGTACCTATGCCTTCAAAGCCCGCACATGCACCAAAAAAGCCCGCGCCTATGCCTACAAAGCCCGCGCCTGCAACTACAAATCCCGTGCTTTCACATGCAAAGCCCGCGCCTGCACCTACAAAGCCCACGCCTTCACATACAAAGCCCGCGCCTGTGCGTACAAAGCCCGCATCTGCACCTACAAAGTCCAAACCAGCGCCTACGAAGGCCGCGCCTGCACCTAAAAAGCTCGCAACTGCGCCTAAAAAGCCTATGCTTGTAGAAATAAAGCCTGCGCATGCACCTAAAAAGCCCGTTCATATGCCTACAAATCCCGCGTCTTGGCCTTCAAAGCCTGTGCCTGCGCATACAAAGCTTGCGCCTAAGCCTACAAAGCTCGCGCCTGCGCCTACAAAGCCCGCGCCTGCACCTTTAAAGCCCGTGCCTGACCTACAAAGCCTGCGCCTGCACCTAAAAAGCCCACGCATGCGCCTACAAAGCCCTCACCTGTATCAGCAAGGCCTGCTCCACCACGTACAAAGCCCGCGCCTGCACCTGATAGCCTGCGCGTGCACCAACAAAGCATGCGCCTACGTCTACAAAGCCTGTGTGTGCACCTACAAAGCCCACACCTGCGCCTACAAGGCCCGCACCTACGCCTACAAAGCCTGCACCTGCGCCTACAAAGCCCGCACCTCCGCCTACAAAGCCCATGCCTACGCCTACAAAGCTCACGACTGTACGTACAAAAGCCCGTGCTTGCAATTACAAAACCCGTGCCTGCACCTTCAAATCCCACGCTCGCACAAAGAAAGCCCGGGCCTACGCCTAAAAAGCTTGCGCATGTCCCTACAAAGCTTGCACCTTTGCCTACAAAGCCCACACCTTCGCCTACAAAGCCTGGGGTTGCGCCTACAATGCCCGGGCCTACGCCTACAAAACCCGTGCCTGTGCGTACGAAGCTCGCACGTGCACCTTTGAAGTCAGCGCTTGCACTAAACAAAGCCCATTCTTCCATATAAAAATTCCACGCCTACACCAACAAAGCGCATGCCTGTGCCTTTCAGGCCCACGCCTATGTGTTCAAAGTCCGTGCTTACGCCTACAAAGCCCACACCTGCGCCTACAAAGCCTGTGCCTGCGCCTACACAGCCGTGCATGCGCCTACAAAGCCCGCACCTGGACCTGCAAAGCCTGCGCCTTCTTTTGAAAAGCACGTAACTACGCCAGCAAAGCCTGTCCCTATGCTTGAAAATCTTGTGCCTGTGCCTACAAAGCCTACACCTACGCCTGCAAAGCCTGAAACTATGCCTAAAAAGCGTGCGCCTGCGCCTACAAAGCCTATGCCTGCACCTACAAAGCCCGTGTCTGTGCCTATGAAGTCTGCGCCTACGCCTACAAAGCCCTTGTCAACGCCTACGAAGCCCATGCCTGGGCCTCAAAAGCCCTCACCTGAGCCTACAAAGCCTGCGCCTGCACCTACAAATCCCGTGCCTGCGCCTATAAAGCCCGCGCCTGTGCCTACAAAGGCAGTGCATGCTCCTAAAAAAGCACGCGATTGCTCCTACAAAGCCTCCACCTGTGCATACAAAGCCCGTGCCTGCGCCTACACAGCCCACGCCTATGCCTATAAAGCCCACGCCTGCACTTACAAAGCCCATGCCTACACCTATGAAGCCCGCGCCTGTGCCTACAGAGCCCACAATTGCGCTTACAATGCCCATGCCTGCACCTACAAAAGCCCGTGCCTGCACCTATAATGCCCACGCTGTGCCTACAAATTTTACGCCTGCGCTTACAAAGCCCGCACCAGCACCTACAAAGCCCGCACTTGCGCTTGTAAAGCCCGCGGTAATACCTTCAAAGCTCATGCCTCACCTACAAAGCCCACGCATGCGCCTACAAATGGCGCGCATGTGCATACAAAGCCCTCCCTTGCACCAACAAAGCATGCGCCTGCATGTACAAAGCTTGCGCCTACACTTGATAGCCCGCGCCTGCGCCAACGAAGCCTGTGCATGTGCCTACAAAGCCTGTGCCTGCGCCTACAAGGCCCACGCCTGTGCCTACAAAGTCTGCGCCTGCACCTACAAAGCTTGCACCTGCGCCTACAAAGCCTGCGCCTATGCCCACAAAGCCCATGCCTGTGCCTACAAAGCCTGTACCTGCACCTACAAAAGCCCGCGCCCGTGCTTAGAAAGCCTATGCAGGCATAGGCTTGCACCTTCAAATCCCACGCTCACGCAAAGAAAGCCAGAACCTGCACATACAAAGCCTGCACATGCGATTACAAAGCTTGTGCCTTCACCTACAAAGCCCGTACCTGCGCCTACAAAGCCCGGGGTTGCGACTGCAATGTGCGCGCCTAAGCCTACAAAGCCCGCGCCTGCACCTTCAAAGCCCGTGCATGCACCGACAAAGCCCGTGCCTGCGCCTACAAAGTCCATGCCTGCACCAACAAAGTACACGCCTGTGCCTTGAAAGTCCATGCCTGCGCCTACAAAGCCCGTGCCTGCGCCTACAAAGTCCATGCCTGCACCAACAAAGTACACGCCTGTGCCTTGAAAGTCCATGCCTGCGCCTACAAAGCCCGTGCCTGCTCCTACCATGCCTGCGTGTGCACCAACAAAGCCCGCGGCTGCGCCTACAAAGACCGCGCCTGCGTCTACAAAGCCAGCTTCTTTGACTACAAACCCCATGCCTATGGAAACAAAGCCAACACCTGTGCCAACAAAGCCCGTACATGTGCCTACAGAGCCCGCTCCTGCGCCTAGAAAGCCCACAACTCCACCTACAAAGCCAGCACCGGTGCCTTCAAAGCTTGTGCCTGCACCTGCAAAGCCAGCTCCTATGCCTGCAATGCCTGTGCCTTCGCCTACATAGCCCGCGCCTGTGCCTACAAAGCCCGTCCCTGCACTTAAAAAGCCCGCGCCTGCACCTACAAAGCCCACGCTTGCACAGATAAAGCCTGCCCATGCACCTACAAAGCCCGCTCCTACACCTTCAACGCCCGCGCTTGTGCCTACAAAGCCCTCGCCCGTGCCTACAAAGCTCGTGCCTGTGCATACAAAGCTCGTGCCTGCACCAAAACATCCCGTCCCAATGCCTGCAAAGCCACGCCTGCACCTACAAATCCCGCGCCTACACCTACAAAGCTTGTGCCTGGCTTACAAAGCCCGTGCCTGCACCTACGATGCCTATGCCTGCGCTTACATTACCCACGCCTACAAAGCCCGTGTCCGTGCCTGCAAAGCGTGTGCCTATGCCTACAAAGCCTACGCCTGCGCCTACAAAACCCGTCCCTACGCCTACAAAGCCCACGCCTGCGCCTTCAAAGCCCACTCCTATGACTAAGGAGCCCATGCTTGCACCTTCAAAGCTTGCACCTAAACCAACAAAACCCGCGCTTGCGCCTACAAAGCTTGCGCGTGAAACTTCAAATCCTACGCTTGCACATACAAAGCCAGCGCATGCGCCTACAAAGCCCACGCATGTGCCTACAAAGCCCACCCCTGCTTCTACAAAGCTCACACCTGCACCTACAAAGCTTGCTCCTACGCCTACATAACCCATGCCTACACTCACAAATACCATGCCTGCACCTACAAAGCCTGCGCCTACGCCTAGAAAACCTCGCGCCTGCACCTACATAGTTTGGGCTTGCGCATACAAAGCCATTCCCACCCACACAAATTCCGCGCCTATGCCTACAAAGACCGCGCCTTCGCCTACAAATTATGTGTCTGCACCTATATGGCCAGCACCTGCACGTACTAAGCCCGCGCCAGTGCCTACAAAGCCCGTGTCTACGCCTATAATGCCCATGCCTTCACCTATAAAGTCTGCGCCTGCACCTATTAAGTCCACGCTTGCACCTACAAAGCATGTGCCTGCACCTACAAAGCACATGCTTATGCCTACAAAGTAGATGCCTGCGCCGAAAAAGCCTGCGCCTGCACCTGAAAAGCCTGGGCCTATGCCTACAAAGCCCGTGCAAAGTCTGCAAAGTCTGCGCCTACGCCAACAAAGCCCGTCCCAGCGCCTACAATGCCCGCGCCTGCACCTACAATGCCCACGCCTGTGCCTACAATGCCATCGCTTGCGCATACAAAGCCTGCACCTGGGCCTAAAGAGCACAAGCCTACACCTACAAAGCCCACGCCTGTTCCTTCAAAGCCCGCGCAAGCGCCTTCAAAGCCCGCGCCTGTGCCAAAAAAGCCCTGACCTGGGCGTATGAAGCCCGCGCCTATGCCTACAAAAACCGTGCCTGCGATCGCAGAGCTTGCATGTGTGTCTAGAAAGCTGCACGTGCACCTACAAAGCCCGCGCCTGTACCTATAAAGACTGCACCTGCGCATACAAAGCCCAATGTGTGCCTAGAAATCCCACGCTTGCGCTTAAAAAGCCCGCGGCTGACTCACAAAGCCCACGCCTGCGCCTTCAAAGCCGGCGCCTGCACCTACAAAGCCGGTGCCTGTGCCTACTAAACCCATGCCTGCCTTTAGAAAGCCCGTGTTTGTGCTTTCAATGCCCACACGTGCGCCAAAAAATCCCTTTCTTGCGCCTACAAAGCACGTGCATATGCCTACAAAGCCTGTGCCTACGCCTACAAAGCTCGTACCTACGCCTACAAAGCTTACGCCTGCTCCTACAAAGCCCGCACATGCACCTACAAAGCCCGCTTCTTTGCCTATAATACCCATGCCTGTGCCTACAAACACCACGTCTGTACCTGCAAAGCCTGTGCCTGCAAAGCTTGTGCCTGTGCCTACGAATCCCGAGCATACGCATACAAAGCTCGTGCTTGCATCTTCAAAGAGCGCGCCTGTGCCTATGAAGCCCGCTCTTGCACCTACAAAGCCCGTGCCTGCACCTACAAAGCCCGCGCCTACGCCTACAACTATCTCGTTTGTGCGTACAAAGCCATGCATGCACCTTCACAGCCCGTGCGTGTGCCTACAAAGCCCGTGGATGCGCCAATAATGCCAGCACCTGCCCCTGCACCTACAAAGTCCACACCTGCACCTACAAAACATGTGCCTCCGCCTGAAAAGCCCGTGCCTGCGTCTACAAAGCCCGCACCGGTGCCTACAAAGACCGTGTCTATGCCTAAACATCCCGTACCTGTACCTACAAAGCCCGTTCCTTTGCTTGCAATGCCTGCGCCTGCACCTACAAAGCCCGCGCCTGCGCCTTCAAAGCCCGTGCCTGCACCTAGAAAGCGCACGCATGCATCTACAAGCACGGTGCGTGTGCCTACAAAGCCCTCGCATGGGCCTACAAAGCCATCGCCTGCACCTACAAAGTCCCACCTATGCCTAAAAAGCCCGCATGTGCTCATACAAAGCACCACGCCTACGCCTACAAAGCTCGCGCCTGTGCCTGCATCTCCAAAGCACATGCCTACCCCTACAAAGATCGTGCATGCACCTATTAAGCCCACACCTGTACCCACAAAGCCCATTCCTGCGCCTAGAATTCCCACACATGCACCTGCAAAGCTCATGTATGTGCCTCGAACACCCGCGCCTACACCTACAAAGGCTGTACCTGTGCCATAAAAAGTTACACTTGTGCCTACAAAGCCCGTGCTTCAGCCTACAAAGTCCGCGCCTGCATCTACAAAGCACATGCCTGCGCCAAAACAGCTTGTGCCTGCAACTTCAAAGCCTGTGCCTGCACCTACAAAGCTCGTGCTTGTACCTACAAAGCCCATGCCTATGCCTACAAGGCCCATGCCTGCACATACAAAGCCCACGCCTGTCCCTACAAAGTCCACACCTAAACCCACAGAGCCCCTGCTTCCACCCACAATGCTTGCGCCTATGCCTACAAAGACCAAGCCTGCGTGTACAAAGACCATGCCTGCACCTACAAAGACCGCGCCTACGCCTAGAAAGCCCACGCCTATGCCAACAAAGTCCATGCATGTGCCTTCAAGACCCGAGCCTGCACCATAAAAGCCCGCGCCTATACCTACAAAGCCCGCACCTGTGCCTACAAGGCCCGCGCATGTGCCTCAGGGCCCACGCTTCTACCTAGCCTGCTTCTACGCCTGCAAATCCCGGGCCTGGGCCTTCAAAGCCTATGCCTGCACCTATAAAGCCCGAGCCTGGGCCTAGAAAGCCCGTGCCTACATGTGCAAAGCACGTACATGCGCCTACAGAGCCCGCGCCTACGCCTACAAAGCCCGTGCCTGCGCCTACAAAGCCTGTGCCTGCGCGTGAAAGTCCCCTACATGTTCCTTCCAATCCTTTGCCGACACTTACAAGGCCCGAGCTTGCTCCTACAAAACCCGCGCTTACACGTACAAAGCCCACGCGTGTGCCTACAAAGCCTGCACCAGCACCTTCAAAGCCTGCTCTTGCGCCTAGAGTGCCCGCGCCTGCACCTACAAAGCCTACTCCTGCACCTACGAAGCCCGCACCTGAACCTACAAACCCCATGCTTGTGCTTACAAATCCTACACATGCATCTAGAAAGCCTGCACCTACGCCTACATTGCTCACGCCTACACCTAAAAAGCCCATGTCTATGCCTAGAAAATCTGCTCATGCGCCTACAAAGTCCAGGCCTGTGCCTACAAAGCCCACGCATGTGGCTACAAAGCCCATGCATGCACCTACAAAGCCCACGCCGGCGCCTACAAAGCCCACCTCTGCGCCTTCAAAGCCTCTGCGTGTGCCTCCAAAGCCCATGCCTATGCCTACAAAGCTTGTGCATGCACCAACGAACCCCGCACTTGCACGTACAAATCCCACTTCTGTGACTACAAGCCGGAACATGCGCCTACAAATTCCACGCCTGTGCCTGTCAAGCTCGCACATGCGCCTTTAAAGCCCGCGCCTATGCCTACAAAGTCCACGCCTGCACCTACAAATCTTGCACCTGCGCCTACAAAGCCTGTGCCTGTGCCTACAACGTTCGCGCCTAGGTCTACAAAGTCTGTGCCTGCATGTACAAAGGCTGTGCCTGAACCTACAAAGCTTGCTCTTGTGCCTATAAAGCCCCCGTTTTCACCAACAAAGCCCACGCCTGCACCTACAAAGCCCGCGTTTGTGCCTATAAAGCACGTGCATATGCCTACAAACCCCAGGCCTGTGCCTACAAATCCCATGCATGCGCATAAAAATCCCATGCCTATGCCTACAAAGCCTGTAATTGCATCCACAAAGCTCGCACCTGCGCCTACAAAGCCCACACCTGCGCCTGCAAAGCCCCTGTCTACACCTGCAAAGCTCACCCCTGCGCCTATAAAGCACGTCCAAGCGCTTGCAAAGCCTGCACCTGCGCCTACAAAGCCCACCCTTGTACCTTCAAAGCCCGCGCCTACACCTACAACTCCCGTTCCTGCAGTGGAAAGTCCATGCATGCGCCTACAAAGCACGCTCATGCTCCTACAAAGCCCACGCCTGCATCTAAAAATCCCATGCTTGTGCCTTCAAAGCCTGCGCCTGCACCTACAATGCCCTTGCCTACAGCTACCAAGCCTGCACCTGCGTCTACAAAGCCCGTGCTTGCTCCTTAAAAGCCCTCGCTTGTGCCTACAAAGCCCGTGCCTGCGCCTCCAAAGCCTGCGCCTGCACCTAGAAAGCCTGAGTTGTGTGTGCAAAGCCCACGCTTATGCCTTGAAATCCCATGCCGGTCCCTACAAAGCCCGCACCTGCCCCTACAAAGCCCACGCCTCTGACTACAAAGCATGTGCTTGTGCCTACAAAGCCGGCGCCTACGCATAGAGAGCGTGCACTTGCGCTTACAAATCCTACGCCTGTGCCTACAAAGCCCGCGCTTGTGCCTATAAACCCAGTGCCTGCACGTACAAAGCAAGCCTGTGCCTACAAAGCCAGCGCCTTCACCTACAAAGTTGGCAGTTGTGCCTACAAAGCCCGTGCCTGTGTCTAGAAATCCCGTGCCTGTGTCTACAAAGAACATGACTGTGCCTACAAATCCCGCACCTATGGCTTGAAAGCCCGCACCTACACATACAAAGCCCGTGCCTGCGCCTACAAAGCCCATGCCTATACTTACATAGCGCACACCTGCGCCAACAAGGCCCATAATTGCGCCTACAAAGCCTTTGTCTCCACCTACAAAGCCAGCGTCTGCGACTACAAAGCCCGTGCCTGCACCTACAAAGCCCAAGCCTGCATCCACAAAGCCCGTGTTTGCACCTACAAAGTCCACGCCTATGCCCGCATGTACAAAGTCCGCGCCTACACCTTCAAATCGTGCATCTACACCTACAAACCCGCGCCTGCACCTACAAACCCCACACATGCGTATTTAAAGCCCGCACTTGTACCCACAAAGCCTGTGCATGTGCCTACAAAGCCCACGTGTTCACCTCAAAGCCCGCGTCTCTGCCTATAGAGCTCATGCTTGTACCTGTAAAGCTCACACCTGTGCCTACAAAACCCGCTCCGGTACCTAAAAATCCCGCTCTTGTAATTTCAAACCTCGTTCTTGTGCATAGAAAGCTGCTCTTGCGCTACAAAGCCTGGACTTGTGCCTACAAAGCTCGCACCTACACCTACAAAGCCCACACCTACGCCTACAAAGCCCGTGCCTGCGCCAGTAAATCCCACGCATGCGCCTTCAAAGCACACCCAAGTGCCTGCAAAGCGCGTGCTTGTGCTTGCAAAGCCCACGCCTGTGCCAGCAAAGCATGTGCCTGCACCTACAAAGCCCTCTCATGTGCCTACAAAGCATGTGCTTATGCCTACACAGCCCGTGCCTGCACCTACAAATCTCGCACCTGTGCCCACAATGCCAGCACCTGCACATACAAAGCCCGTGCCACCGCCTCAAAGCTCGCGCCTATGCGTGCAAAGCCCGCACCTGCGCATGTAAAGCACACGCCTGCTCCTACAAAGCCCATGCCTACACCCGCAAATCCCACGCCTGTGCCTATAAAGCCTTTGCCGATGCTTACAAGGCCCGAGGCTGCTCTTACGAAGCCTGCGGCTGCACCTATAAAGCCTGCACTTGCACCTACAAAGCCCGTGCCTGCAGGTACAAAGCCCGTGCCTGCAGGTACAAAGCCCATGCCTACGCCTACAAAGCCCAAGCTTGCGCTTACAAAGCCCGCGTCTGCACCTACAAAGCCCATGCCTGTGCCGACAAAGCCTGCGCCTACACTTTCAAAGCCTGCATCTACACCTATGAGCCCCCGCGTGCACCTTCAAAGTCCACGCATTTCTCAACAAGGCACGTGCCTGCACCTAAAAAGCCTGCACCTATACCTACAAAGCCCGCATGTACACCTACAAAGCCTGCGCCTGTGCCTACTAAGCCTTTGCCTGTACCTAGAAAGCTCGTGTCTGTGCCTACAAAGCTTGCCACAGTGCCTACAAAGCACACGACTGCGCCTACGAACCCCGCACCTGGGCATAGAAAGCCCGCTACCTTGCTACAAAGCCTGGACTTGCGTCTACAAAGCTTGCACCCACGCCTAAAAAGCCCACGCCTGCGCCTACGCAGCCCGTGCCTGTGCCTGCAAAGCCCGCGCCTATGCCTCCAAAGCACGTCCTAGCACCTGCAAAGCCTGCGCCTGCGCCTGAAAAGGCCGTTTATGCACCTAAAAAACCCTCGCATGTGCCTACAAAGCCTGTGTCTGTGTCTCCAAAGCCCACGCGTGCGCCTACAAAGCTCGCACCTGCACCTACGAAGCCCACACTAGTGCATATAAAGCCCGTGCATTCACCTCAAAGCTCATGCCTATGTGTGCAAAGCCCACACCTGCGCCTACAAAGCACACGCATGCGCCTGCACAGTCGGCGCTTGCACCCGCAAACCCTGCGCATGTGCCTACAAAGCCCGTGCTTGCGGCTGCAAATCTCACACTTGCACCTACAAAGTCCTCGCTTGTGCTTACAAAGCCGGTGCTTGTGCCTAAAAAGCCCGTGCCTGTGCCTGCAAAGCCCACACCTATGCATACAACGCCCGCGCTTGCACATTTAAAGCCTGTGCTTGCGCCTACAAAGCCTGTGCTTGTGCCTACAAAGCCCGTTCCTTCACCTACAAAGCCCAAGCATGTGCCTAGAAGGCCAGTGCTTGCGCCTACAATGACTGCACCTTCACTTAAAAAACCCTCGATTGCACCTACAAAGCCTGCGCTTTTGTATGGAAAGTCCACAAGTGTGCCTACAAAGCCCACACTTGCACCTACAAAGCCCGCGGTTGCGCCTACAAAGCTCGCCACTACACCTACAAATTCCACGCCTGTGCCTGAAAATCCCACGCCTACGCCTGAAAATCCCACGCCTGTGCCGAGAAATCCCAGGCATGGGCCTACAAAGCCCGTGCTTGCGCCTACAAAGCCCCCGCATGCATATGGAAAGCCCGTACCTGTACGTACAAAGCCCGCGCATACGCCTACAAAGCCCGTGCGTACGCCTACAAAGCCCACCACTACACCTACAAAGCCCATGCCTGTGCCTACAAATCCCGAGCATGCGCCTACAAAGCCCACACTTGCACCTACAAAGCCCGAGCGTGCGCCTACAAAGCCCGTGCCTGCACCCACAAAACCCGCGCCTACGCCTACAAAGCCTGCTTCTGCGCGGACAAAGCCCGCGCTTGCGCCTACAAAGCCCGGACATGTGACTAAAAAGCCTGTGCCTGCGCCTACAAAGCCTGCGACTAGGCCTACAAAGCCCGCACATGCACCTACAAAGCCTAGGCCTGCACCTACAAAGCCTCCGCTTGTGCTTTCGAAACCCGCGGTCGCCTACAAAGCCTACAAGTGCACCTACAAATCCCACGTCTGCACCTACAAAGCCCATATCTACATTTACAAATCCCCCATCTTCATGTACAATGCCCTCGCCTATGCCTACAAAGCCTGTACGTGCGCCTACAAAGCCTACACGTGCGCTTACAAAGCATGCAGCTGTGCCTGCAAAGCCCGCTCCTATGCCTACAAATTATGTTCCTGAGCCTACAAAGTCCGCGCCCACTCCGGCACCTACAAAGCCCGTGCGTGCACCTACAAAGGCCGCGCTTGCACATACAAAGCCCGCGCCTGCACCGACGAAGCCCGTGCCTACGTGCGCCTACCAAACTGTGTCTCTGCCTACAAAGCCCGCGCCCGCGCCCGCGCCCGCGCCTACACCTGTAAAGCCCGCTCTTACGCCTGAAAATCAAGCGCCTGTGCCGGCAAATCCTACATGCCCCTTCAAAGCCCGTGCTTGTGCCTACAAAGCCTGCACCTATACCTACAAAACCAATTCTTGTACATAAAAAGCCTGCGCCTGCACCTTCCAATTCCGCGCCTCCACCTACGTAGCCCGCCCCTGCACCTTCAAAGCCCACGCGTGCACCTACAAAACACGTGCATATGCCTACAAAGCCTGCACCTGCACCTACAAATCCCTCGCATGCCCTTACGAAGCCCAAGCCTGTCCCTTCAATGCCCATGCCTGCGCATAAAAAGCCTGCGCCTACACCTACAAAGCCCATCCCTGTATGAACAAAGTCCGCACTTGTGCCTGCAAAGCCCGCGCCTGTGCTTGCAATGCATGCGGTGCCCGCACTTGCAGGCGCAAGCATACATGCTTGTGCCTACAAAGCCTGCGCCTGTACGTGCAAAGCCCGTGCCTGCACCTACAATATCCATGCTTGTGCGTGCAAAGCCTCCGCCTGCACCTACAAAGCCCTCGCTTGCACCTTAAAAGCTGGTGCCTCTTCCTACAAAGTCTGCGCCTGAACCAACAAAGCCCGTGCCTACGCATACAAAGCACGTGCCTGCACCTACAAAGCCTATGCCTGCACCTACAAAGCCCGTGCCTGCACCTCTAAAGCCCGCGCCTGTGCCTACAATGCCATCGCTTGCGCATACAAAGCCTGCACCTATACCTACAAAACCAATTCTTGTACATAAAAAGCCTGCGCCTGCGCCTACAATGCCATCGCTTGCGCATACAAAGCCTGCACCTATACCTACAAAACCAATTCTTGTACATAAAAAGCCTGCGCCTGCGCCTACAAAGCCTGCGCCTGCACCTACAAAGCCTACACCTATGCCTACAAAGCCTTCGCCTGCACCTACGAAGCCCATGCCTGTGTATACAAAGCCCACACCTGTTCCTACAAAGTCCACACCTACGTTCACATAGCCCGCGCCTACACCTGCAAAGCCCACACCTGTCCCTATAAAGTCGGCGCCCGTACCCACAAAAACCACGCCTACGCCTACAAATCCCGTGCATGTGCCTGCAAAGTCCAGGCCTACAAAGCCAGTGCCATCGCCTATAAATCCCACGCCTACAAATTCTGCGCCTGTGCCTACAAAGCCTGCGCATGGGCCTACAATGCTTGCGTCTGCGCCTACAAATACCCCACCTGTGCCTACAAAGCCCGTGATTTGCCTACAATGCCTGCGCTTGCACCTACAATGCCCACGCCTGCCCCTACCATGCCCGCACCTGCACCTACAAAGCCTGCGCTTACGTCTAAAAAGCCCAAGCATGCACCTGCAAAGCCCGTGCCTGGGCCGAAAAAGCCCGCGCCTACGCCTACGAAGCCCGTGCCTGCACCTACAAATCCCACGCCTTTGTCTACAAAGCCTGCGCTTGTGCCTACAAGGCCCTCGCCTGCGCCTACAAAGCCCGTGCATGCACTTACAAAGCTCATGCCCGCACCTACACAACCTGTGCCTGCGCCTACAAAGCCTATGCCTACGCCTACAAAGCCCACGCCTACACCTACAAAAGCTTGTGCCTGCACCTACAAAGCCCGCGCCTATGCCTACAAGGCTCGCACCTGTGCCTACAAAGCACGTGCCTGCATCTACGAAGCCCGCGCCTGTGCCTCCACAACTTGCACATGACCCTAAAGATCTCGCGCCTACGCTTAAAAAGCCCACCCTTGCGCCTACCAAACCCGCGTCTGCGCCTACAAAGCCCATGTCTTCGACTACAGAGTCTGCACCCTCATGTACCAAGCTCGTGCCTGCACCGTCAAAGCCCGCACCTATGTTTACAAAGCATGTACCTATGCCTACAAAGCCCCGCTCCTACGCCTACATAGCCAGTGCCTATGCCTAAAAAGCCCACGCCTGCGCCTACAAAGCTCGCGCCCGCGCCTGTGCCACTAAAGCCTGTGCCTGCATCTACAAAGGCCACGCTTGCGCCTACAAAGCTCATGTCTGCGTCTACAAATGTCGTACCTGCGCATACAAAGTCCATGCCTGCACCTTCAAAACCCGCGAATTTGCCTACAAAGCCCACGCCTGCGCCTGTAAAGCCCATGCCTATGCTTGTAAAGCCAGCGCGTGCACCTGCCATGCCCGCACATGCGCCGTCAAAGCCTGGGCCTGTGCCTACAAGCCTGCACCTGCACCTGGAAATCCCGCGCCTGTGCCTTTGAAGCCTGCGGCACCACTTACGAGGCCTGTGCCTAAGCCTACAAAGCCCGCGCCTGCGCCTACAAAGCCCGCGCATGTGCCTACAAAGCCTGGGCTTGTACCTAGATAGCCCGCGCATGCCCCTACAAAGCCCGCTCCAGTGCATACAAAGCCCGTGCCTACACCTACAAAAGTAGTGCCTGTGCCTACAAAGCTTTCACGTGCGCCTAGAAAGCCCGCACCTACGGCTCCAAGGCCCGTGCCTGTGCTTGAAAAGTCCACACCTGTGCATGCAAAGCACGTGCCTGCACCTACAAAGCCCTCTCCTGCATCCTCAAAGCCCACGTTTGTGCCTGCAAATACAGCACGTGTGCCTGTAAAGCCCACGCCTGTACCTATAAAGCTAGCGCATGTGCATACAAAGCCCGTGTGTGCACCTACAAAGCCCATGCATATGCCTAGAAAGCCCATATCAGCACGTGCAAAGCCAGCGCCTGTGCCTACAAAGCCCACACCTACGCCCGCAAAGCTCGTCCATACGCCTACAAAGCCTGCGCTTGCACCAACAAAGCCCGTGCTTGTACCTACAAAGCTCACCCTTGTGCCTATAGAGCCCGCATCTGCACCTACAAAGCTCAGGCCTGCGCTTGCAAAGCCTGTGACTGCGCCTGGAAAGGCCGCACCTGTGCCTGCAAAGCCCGCGCCTACATCTGCAAAGCCCACGCTTGCACCTACAAAGTCTACGCGTGTGCCAGAAAAGCCCACGTCTACACCTACAAAGCCTGTGCTTGCACCTATAAAGCATGTGCCTATGCCTATAAAGCCCGTGCCTGCACGTACAAAGCTTGCACATATGCCTACAAAGCCCGTGCCTGGGCCTACAAAGTTTGGGCCTGCACGTACAAAGCCCGCATCTACACTTACGAAGTTGCGCCTGCGCCTAATGCCCTTGCCTGTGCCTATAGCCTACATTTGTGCCTACAAATCCCGCACCTATGCCTATAGAGCACGCGCCTGAGCCTACAAAGCCCATGCCTACGCATGCAAAACCCGCACCTTTGCCTACAAAGCCTGCTCTTGTGCCTAAAATTCTCTCACCTGCACCTACGAAGCCTGCTCATACGCCTACAAAGCTTGTTCCAGCGCCGGCAAAGCCCGAGCCTACGCCTGCAAAGCACGCTCCTACACTTGCAAAGCCCACACTTGCATGTGCAAAGCCCGCGCCTGTGCCTTAAAAGCAGGTGCCTACGCCCGCAAAACCTGAACCTGCGCCTACAAAGCTCACGCCTCTGCCTACGAAGCCCGCAACTGAACCTACACAGCCCGTTGTTGTGCCTACAAGCCTACAACTGCACCTACAAAGCCAGCGTTCACTTACAAAGCCCGCACCTGCGCCTACAAAGTCCATGTCTGTACCTACAAAAGACTGTGCATGCACCTTCAAAGCCCGTGCCTACCCCTACAAAGCCCGCGACTACACCTACAAATCCTGCGCCTGCGCCTAAAAATCCCCAAGCTGTGCCTACAAACCCTGCACCTGCGCCTAAAAATCCCACGTCTGCGCCTACAAAGCCCACGCCTGCACCTTCAAAACCCATGCCTACACCTACAAAGCCCGTGCCTGCGTGTACAAAGCCTGCGCCTACGCTTTCAAAGTCTGTGCCTATGCCTACAAAGTTCGCACCTGTGCCTTCAACGCATGCGCCAATGCCTACAAAGCCCGCTCTTGCACCTACAAAGCCCGCTCCTGTGCCTACAAAGGCCACGCCTGAGCCTACAAGGCCCGCGGCCGTGCCTGCATCTACAAAGCCCGTGGCTGCGCCTACAAAGGCTGCTCCCGCGCCTACGCCTACAAAGCCCACGACTATGCCTACAAAGCCCGTGCCTGTGCCTACAAAGCCCACTCTCGTGCCTACAAATCCTGCGCTTGCGCCTGCAAAGCTTGCGCATGTGCCTACAAAGCCCATGCCACAGCCTATAAAGCCTGCACCTGCGCTTACAAATCCCAAGAATGCACCCACAAAGCCCGCACCTGTCACTACAAAGCATGCGCATGCACCTACAAATCCTGTACATGCACCTGCAAAACCCACGCCTGCACCTACCAAGCCCACGTTTGTACCCGCAAAGCTCGGGCCTGCGACTACAAAGCCAGCACCTGTGCCTACAAAGCCCGTCCATGCGCATACAAAGCCCACACCTGCGCCTACAAATCTCGTGCCTGCGCTTACAAAGCTCGAGCCTGCGCCCGCAAAGCATGTGCCTGAACTTGCAAACCCCACGCCTCTGCCTATAAAGACCGCGCCTCCACCTGCAAAGCATTTGCCTACGCTTGCAAAGCCCACGCCTGCACCTGCAAAGCCCGCGCCTGCGCCTGTAAAGCCTGCGATTGCACCAGCAAATCCAGCGGCTACGCCTTCAAAGCCGGTGCTGTGCCTACAAAGCTTGCGCCTGTGCATACAAATGCCCGTGCATGTGCCTACAAAGCCCGCGCCTGCACCAACAAAGCATGTCCCTGTGCCTACAAAGCCCACTCCTGCACCTATAATGCATGCACCTGTACTCACAAAGCATGTTTCTGCACGTACAAAGCCCACGCACGTGCCTACAAAGCATGTGCCTGTGCCTAGAAAGCCCATGCCTGTGCCCACAAATGGTGCGCTTGCACCTACAAGGCCTTCGCCTCTGCTTACAAAACCCGTGCCTGTGCCAACAAAGCCTGCTCCTGTGCCTACACCTACGAAGCCCATGCATGTGCCTACAAGGCCCACGCTTGCACCTACAAAGCCCGTGCCTATGCCTACAAAGCCTGCACCTGCACCGACAAAGCCCATGCATGCGCCTACAAAGCTGGTGTTTGCGCATGTAAATCAGCGCTTGCGCCGATAAACACTGTGTCTGAGCCTACAAAGCCCGTACTTGCACCTACCAAACCTGCGCCTGCACCTAGAAAGCCCAGGCCTGCACCTAGAAAGCCCAGGCCTGCACCTAGAAAGCCTGCGCCAGCGCCTACATAGCCTGCGCCTACGCCTACCAAGGCAGTGACTACAGCAACAAAAGCCTGTGCCTGCGCCTACAATGCCCGCACCTGCGCCTATGAATCCCGCGCCTGCGCCTACAGAGCCAGGTCATGCGCCTCCAGAACCCCCACTTTCCCCTACAAAGCCCACGCCTACGTCAAAAAAGCTCGTGCCTACATCTACAAACCCCACGCCACAAAACCTTTACCTGCGCCTACAAAAGCCAGTACCTAAACCTACAAAGCCTATGCTTGCACAAACAAATTTTGCGCCTGTGACTGCAAAGCCCGTACTTGCACCTACAAAGGTGCGCCTGAGCCTACAGATTTTACATCTGCACCTACAATGCATGTGCTTGCACCTACAAAGCGTGCTCTTGTACCTACAAGGTGTGTGCCTGCACCTACAAAGCATGCTCCTGTACCTACAAAGTGTGTGCATGCACCTACAAAGCCTATGCCTGCGTGTACAAAGCCTGCACGTACACCTATAAAGCCTGCGCCTGTTCCTACAAAACATGTGCCTGCATCTAAAAAGCCTGGGCCCGCGCCTGCGCATACGCCTAAAGATCATCTGCCTACACCGACAAAGCTTGCGCCTGCACCTACAAAGCCTGCCCTTGTATTTAGAGAGCTTGGGCCTGCATCTACAAAAGCACCTACAGCTTAAAAGCCAACGCTTGCGCCTGTGCCTACAAAGCCCGAGCCTGCACCTACAAAGCCTTCGCATGTGCCTACGAAGCCTGCACGTGCACCTACAAAGCCTACGCGTGTACCTTCAAAGCCTATGTCTACGCCTACAAAGCTCATTTTCTCACCTGTAAAGCCCGTTTCCGCACCTACCGAGCTTGTGCCCCCGCCTACAAAGCTTGTGCTTGTGCTCACAAAGCGTGCGCCTGTGCCTACAAAACATGTGCCTACACCTACAAACGTGCACCCGTGCCTAAAACATGTGTGCCAGCACCTACAAAGCTTGCACATACGACTGCAAAGTGTGCGCCCACACCTACAAAGCGTGCTCCTTAACCTATAAGGCATGCGCTTGCGCCTACAAAGCGTGTGCCTGCACCTACAAAGCCTGCGCGTGTGCCAAAAAATCCTACCACTGCACCCACAAAGCCTGTGCCTGTGCCTACAATGCTTGCGCCTCAGTCTACAAAGCCTGTGCTTGCGGCTACAAAGCCTGCACCTGCGGCTACAAAGCCAGTGCATGCGCCTACAATTCCTGCACCAGCACCTTCAAAGCATGCGCCGGCGCTTACAAAGTGTGTGCCTGTGTGTACAAAGTATTAGTCTGTGTGTACAAAGAGTGTGCCTGCACGTTCGCCTATGCCTAGAACTCGTGTGCCTGTACCTACAAAGTGTGTGCGTATGCTAATAAAGCGTGCAACTGCACCTACAAAGCCTATGCTTGCGCCTAAAAAATATGTGCCTGTGCCTACAAAGCATACGCCTGTGTCTCCAAATCCTACATCTGCACCTACGAAGCATGTGCCTCCACCTATGAGGCCTGCGCCTACGCCTACAGAGTCTGTGTCTACGCCTACAAATTCTGCGCCTGCGCCTACAAAGCCTGAGCCTATGCCTGCAGAGCCTGGGCCTCCGCCTACAAAGCCTACGCATGCGCCTACAAAGCCTGGGCCTGCACCAACAAAGCATGCGCATGCGCCTACAGAGCCTGTTCATGCGCCTACAAAGCCTATGCCTGTGCCTACAAAGCCTAGGCCTACACCGCCAAAGGCTGCGGCCGCACCTACAAAGCCTGTGCCTACGCCTACAAAGCATGTACATGTACCTGCAAAGCTTGCACGTGTGCATGCGTCTACAAAGCCTGTGCGTGCGTGCACAAAGCTTGCACCTATGCCTACAAAGCCTATGCCTGTACCAACAAAGCCTGCACCTGCGCCTTCAAATCCTGGCTCTGCGCCTGCAAAAGTGCCTATGTCTACAATGCCTGCGCCTGTGCCTACAAAGCCTGGGGCGGCATCTACAAAGCCTGCATGTGTGCCTATAAAGCCTATGCCTACGCCTACAAAGCCTGTGCTTGCGTCTATAAAATCTGTGACTGCGCCTACAAAGCATGTCTTTTTGTCTACAAAGCTTGTGCCTGCGCCTGCAAAGTGTGCGCTTGCGCTCACAAAGCGTGCGCCTGCAACTTCAAAGTGTGTGATTCCACCTACGCCTGCGCCTACAAATCTTGCACCTGTGCCTGCAAATCGTGTGCATGCACCTACAATGCATGCCCCTGCGCCTACAAGGAGTGCATCTGCGCCTACAATGTGTGTGCCTGTGCCTACAAAGCGTGTGCCTGCACCTACAAATCCTGGGCCTACGCCTATGAAGCCTGCACCTGCGCCTACAAATTCTGCTCCCGCACCTACAAAGCCTATGCATATGCCTACAAAGCCTACAAAGGCACCTATAAAGCCTATGCCTGCTCCTACAATGCCTGCGCCTAAGTCTACGAAGCCTGCGCCTGAGCCTACAAAGCCCACGCCCGCGCCTACAAGGCCTGCGCCTGTGCCTACAAAGCCTGCGCCTGTGCCTACAAATTCTTCGCCTGTGCGTACAAAGCCTACACCTGCGCCTACAAAGCCTGCCTATTGTGCCTACAAGGTTTACGCCTGCGCCAGCAAAGCCTGGCCCTGCACCAACAAAGCATCTGCCTGCGCCTACAAAGCTTGCGCCTGTGCCTACACAGCCTGCGGTTGCGCATGAGCTTGCGCCTGTTACTGATGCAGCTGTGACTGTGACTATGAATGCCAATACGGCTAAGAGCCACCTATAGAGGGAGTAGTAAGGGTAGAGGGAGCGCTAACCGACGGTCCATGCTTAGGTTTGGTCGTTGGGATGTCATCGAACCCCCCAGCCGGGATGTCGTCGGCCGTATAGACCTGGTGGTTGATATCCTCTTGTCCGTGCTTGTATTCTGCGACAGCCTCGTCCAAGTCGTACTCGCCTGGCATGAGCATTTGGTGCTGGCGCCGATACTCGCGAAGTTCGTTACGCCACTGCTCCTCCATTCACTATACCACATAGGCTGTGTTTGTGGTTGCCTCCTCCTTGTCTGACGGGAAGAAGATAAATGGTGATTCCCGCGGCAACACCAGGATTGTGATGATGATGGCAGCACCTCTGTCAAGAGAAGACTGTTGCGGCTGTTGTGACGGTGCCGGCGTAGGAACGATGATGGGCGCGGTTGTGTTGGCTGGAGTGATTGGAGAGGTAGCCGCTGAGACGAGAGGATTGCCTTCACTGCTACGACTGTCACCGGGAGATCCAACGGAGCCAGCGACTGCAGCCACTGCTGCAGATACAGAAGCGGCGGTAGAGGTCTGCGCCAATGGCCACTGCTGTAGATGGAGAGGCAGTGAACTATGGGCGGCCAAAGAAGGGCACAGTGTCGATGCCTGGGCAAGATAGCCCTGCAGATGGCCTATGGATAGCCGACCCTCCCTTAGCCTTGCTGGACACCACTGCGGGCTACGTGGTGGTGGCGAGCAGGGCGGAAAGGGCGAGAGTGCCCAATTCGCAATCTGTGTTGTTCCAAGATGTACCACAAAAGTAGATGCAGCCGTCAATGGCTATAGGAGCGTGGTGTGCGTGCCATGGCATCTCCGTGGCCGAAGGTGGCAGCGGACCGGGTCCCAAGG
This sequence comes from Penium margaritaceum, assembly GCA_023375785.1. Classification (NCBI taxonomy): domain Eukaryota; kingdom Viridiplantae; phylum Streptophyta; class Zygnematophyceae; order Desmidiales; family Peniaceae; genus Penium; species Penium margaritaceum. The sequence continues at coordinate 79,901 of SZWC01006548.1, forward strand.
GTCGGTGCCCCGCCGCACGAGAGGGTGGGGAGGAAAGGACGACAAGCTTCTCCCTCAATGCTCTGATAGCAGTAGTTGGTAGAATGGTGTGATGGAGAGACAGGGAGGAGGCGAGGGTGCGAGAGACGCCATAAATATGTTGGAAAGCTCGCTTGGAGAAGTAAAACCAAGTGTATTGAGGTGTTGAGTGGAGCAAGGAGTTCAGCTACGCGGTGAAGTGAGCCTCACCTTGTGCACCAAGTACAAGGTGCGATTGCCGCCACACTTGGGATCGTGCCGGACCTCCCAAAATATCCTGAGTGCAGCTTCCACCAGCATGACCCCGCCAAGATCAGCAACCGGAAACTGACCAAAGCAACTTACAACATGCAAAATCCACATCATCCGTAAGTGTGTGTGGACATGTCACCACAGCTTTCTGCAACTGTAATCCATAGTAAAGGTTCCCAAAGAGCTGTTGCCTTGCCCATAGGCCTAATGCTATCCAAGTGGCATAAGCACATGAGTGAAGCCGGTGAGACCCCGAGGAACTTGTGGACATTGATCAACGTATTGGTAGGCCAGCATTTGAACGCCATTGTCATTGCTTCAGAGCGCCACTTGGTTTTGTACGGCAGCCATGTTCACTTACTCTCCTGCATAGATGTATGTGTGTGGAGACTTGTGGACATTGATCAATGTGTTGGTAGGCCAGCATTTGAACCCCAATGCTAACAGTCACCACTTTCACATCCATGGTACGCTATCGCAATGTTTGCGCGCATCTTTTGTATGCTACAACTCATGAGCTCTCAATGACATTCTAGGTAGGACACAGCAGAAGTTGTCTGTGCAAATAAGTCCCTTGTACTCTAGACGAGACGTCTCCGCCACATAGTCCACCGTGCGACCACTGCCGTAATAGCCAAGAGTTTTACTTATGCCACTAACCCCCTTGATGTGTGTGTGGGAGTCAAGATGTTACTTGCATGTTCGCCAAGCCATGACAACACACTGGCAGGGTGGAGGTGGTGGGGAGTCAGTACCATGGGGTAAAAGTGGGTGTAGTCGTACCATGTCCCAGTTCAACCCTGTCATGAACGTCTTTCGCCAGATTGAGGCTTTGAGGTGCATGATGGTCCACTTCGCAGGACTGCCACCAGGTTTTGGTTAGGAACTGCGCGCCTCTGCCAGTCTAAGCTTGTGCAATCAGTGTTACGAAGATGCCTGCAAGGTGTAAATGCCCACTGGTAAATGCACGCCAGATTGGTTGTCAAGTACTGTTAGCCTTTAGAGCCCATTCTGTTAGGTTCATAGTCATCCAGGCAATGCCACATGCTCTCCTGCTACATGTTTTTGAGGTGCATGATGGTTGGCTTCAAAATCGCAACCAGGTTTGGTCATAAACTATGCGCTTCCTATTGTTCTGTTGTTTTCTCCTCACTACGGCCAAAGCATTGTCCCAGCGCACGTCCAATGCCTTCTACATCTCTTATCCTCATCAACCCTTGCCCTTCACAGTCTGGCCATGAACATTATGGCTTCATCCACAAGCCCACCGGCAGCAACAATCTCGCCAAAGAACTCTGGTGCACCTTGCCCCTCCCTCAATTGTACACTAAAGATGTGTGATCGTCCTTGCTGTTCGTCCACGCGAGTTTGGCTCCTCTTACCGCAAGAGAATAGAACGTCTTCGACTATTGCTGCTGATGTTTCCTCCTCTTCTTTCCAGTGCTTCTCTTCTGCTTCCTCCTCACCTTCCCCGCCAACTCACGCCCCCGGCACACAATCCTCCTCTCCTCCTCGCCATCAATCCCTCCACCTTCCACTCTGTCCGCTCCATCCGCCACATAAGCCATCGCACGTCCCATCGCAGCAAACATCTTCGGCGCCATGAACTTGCGCGCCACCCGCTGCCTGCCTGCTTCACCCATCTGCCGTCGCAGCAGAGGATGCGACGCGAGCAGGGCGAGGTGGCTCGACAGCACGGGCACACCAGCGGACCCCACGGGGTGGAGCAGTCCAGTGACATTGGGCCGCACGATCTCCCGCGTGCCTCCTGCTGAGGTCGCAAGCACCTGCGGAGTTGCACCGGTGCATGTGTGGCGTGGCGTGACGTGTGACTGGCCGTCAGCAAACAGTGAAATCCGTGTCTTTCTTTTCCCCCTTCAGACATTGGGCCATTTCCCATTCTTTGACGGGATGAGATGGGACATGAGTGAATGACGGCAGGTAACAACAGATGCAGCAGCCTCACGTGCACAACAACACTTGCCCTGGAGCATGCGTCACATGTCGACAGTAACTGCAGCTGCTTCATGTGCATAACACTCGACATGGAACATCATGCGTCACATATTGTGAAGTCACACCATGCCATGTCACCCCAAGATGCAGACACAAACCAACAGATTCTGAGGGCATGATGCAATGGCTACACCAGATTGCACAGGTTGATGGTAGAGAGGGGGTCCATGCGGGGGAAACGGGGGGAGGAGGGGAAGGGGGCAGCTTAGCAAGCATCTCACAAGAGGCAAAGCTTTCAACAGTGGCAGAAAAGCATACCGGAAGTCCAAATGCCATGGCCTCCACCGTCACTCGTCCAAACGTCTCTCCAAGTCCCTGTGTCAAATTTCACCATTCAACACAACATCCACACATTGTCACATGTCAACATCCACACATTGTCACATGTCAACATCCACACATTGTCGCATGTCAACATCCACACATTGTCACATGTCAACATCCACACATTGTCACATGTCAACATCCACATAGTGTCGCATGTCAACATCCACACATTGTCACATGTGAACATCCACACATTGTCGCATGTCAACATCCACACATTGTCGCATGTCAACATCCACACATCTTCACATGTGAACATCCACACATTGTCGCATGTCAACATCCACACATTGTCGCATGTCAACATCCACACATCTTCACATGTGAACATCCACACATTGTCGCATCGCATGTCAACATCCACACATCTTCACATGTGAACCTCCACACATTGTCTCATGTCAACATCCACACATTGTCGCATGTCAACATCCACACATTGTCACATGTCAACATCAGTCAACAAGTGTCAGCCACAGTAAGCATCCTCCAACCATGTCACTGCCACACTTGCCACTGCACCCTTCAACCATTTAAATGCCACACTTTCTCACTACGTCCTTTCATCACATACGTCTTCTAAGCTTCCCTGTGTGAAATGATACAATCTGGGCTAAATGAGAGCAGCCATCCCCTCCCACCCCTCCCCCCCCCACTGTTCAATTTCCTCATCCTGGGTCGGTGTCCAAATTCAGAGACTCTGTCCACCCGAGTGAGGGGGGGAGGGAGGGGGCAGGGGGGAGGTGACGGAGGGGGGAGGGTGGAGTGGGGAAGTTGGGGAAGGGAACATCGGATGACGTTTGCTGTCCACTGAGGTTCAGCCAACACAAACAGAAAAAAAAATCATGCCAGAAGTAGGGTTGGAGGGCGCAAAGCGTGACACGACGACCGTGGCTTGGAAGCTCTGCAACACATCCAAATGAAGAAGTTGCCTTCGACTGAAAGCGTTTCCATTCCTGTGAATGTTTTCCACTCCGAGAAACTATGTGGCGCGCAATGCAATGCCACAAGATGCCACTGCATTCGCACAGCATTGCGTTGCATTGATCCACTCAGTCATAACCTTGCAGAAAAGGCCCTCCCCACTGTCCCAGCACCAGCTTTAGAATGTCAGTGCAAGAGACATTGTCTCATGTGATGGGAAAAACCAACCCAAGCCCTACGTGAGCATGTGGAGTTTCATTGACCCAAGTCTGAGCTCTACCAGACAAGGCACAACATAGTTGAAGAATCTGCGAGCCTTCGGAAATGCTGGCACACAGCTGAACGCGGCATCCAAGAAGAGGGGGTTTGTATGAAGAGAGGCGCAGGGTACACGTCCACGCACATGCCTGTGCACAGGCAGAGAGCATCAAGCACCGCGCCTGTGTCACACCACATTTCGCACTTTCCTCACAACCGACATTCCAGACATCATGGCCCAAGGACCCCCACACCTGAGCATTCATGACGTAGACGTCGGCGGCGGCGTAAAGCGGTGCAACGTTGAGCGTCGAGTTCACCCACAGGATGCCTCCGCCCGCCACGTGCCGCGCCACGCCCTCGTCGGCCCTCGCCGCGTCGGCGATGACGCTGTGCAGCAGTCGCACGTAGTCGGGCTTGTTGCTCTTGCACCCCATGGACCCTATCACCAGCACCAGCCTACCGCCCGACTTTGCTGCACCAGCTGCCCTCACCTGCAACCCCAACGCCATGCCCCTTACATCACGGGTCGGCTCGTTTCCGCCCTCTCCAGATTCAATGTTTCCACCCTCCATCTCCTTCTTCCGTTCCTCTCTCCCCCCCCTCCCCTCCTCCTCTTCATCCTCCACCTCCTCCTCGCGCACCTCCTCTTGCTGCAAAAGGCGTCTCTTTCCTGTTGCGGTGAGCCCTGAAACCTGTCTGCCTCCAACCCGGCCGGCATCAGCACCGTCAGAGGTTACCGGATTAAGAGCGCCTGAATGCAAACCTCCTTCTCTCACCCCCAAAAGCTCCGGACGACCGGATGACACCCCCATCACCACATTAACGCCTCCTCCCGACCTGGAACCGACAAAGGGACTCGTGCCCCCTCCATTCTTCGGTGACCCTGGCTCTCCCTCCCTTCCCAGCGCCCTCTGCACTGCCATCAGGTACGCCTTCACCAGCCCCAGCTGGCCCTTGCCAGGGTTCACCGAACTCAGACAGAGCACGACCACATCCTCTTCCCTCACTCCCATCACCAACCTCACCCGCTCCCTCATCGCCTCACGTAGGTCTGCCTTTGTCCGTGCCTCTCCTCCTCCCACCAACTCCCTCCCTCTCCCGTCGTCACCATCTTCCCCTTCTGCTCTCCCCAGTCCCCCCGGCCCAGGCAGGCCGGCAAACCGAGCGATGGTAGGGCTCACAGAGAGGTGCACGATCGGACGGCATCCGGGCAGAGTGACCCCTTCTTCCTGGCTCCACTTCTCCCACATGTCCGCCTGCGATTGGGCGATGAACACCAGGGCTCCCACGTGAGGAAGCTGCCTGGAAGCTTGCTCAAAGAACGGTCGTCGATTCTCCATCATCCACCACAGGATGCGCCGCCGGCCCCTCGGGTTGTGCTTGACGTAGGAGCCTGATGGAACCATCCGCCTGCCCACCCCCCATCCACCACCCTCCTCCCGCAACCCACACAAACAACCATTCGCACCACCACACAAGCCCGTTCGCGCAGTCAGGCAGGGGGAATGTAGGCAGGGGGAACGGAGGCAGGGGGAACGTAGGCAGGGGGAAGGGTGGCAAAGAGTTGGAACGGCATGTGATCATCCCAGGCGTGCAAAGTCCTTACCTGAGATGAGAATCATCCAAACAAAAAACGTTCAGCATACCCAGCATTCTGCATTTGGCGTTCAATGCTGAGTGTTTCAGCGCTCGACACGGCATGTGGCACCTTCCGTCAGCCTTTTGCATGCCTTTGGGGTGTCAGTTCACAGTGGCTAGGTCAGAAACAAGAGGAAAGAAAAGAAAGAGGAACAAGGAGAAGAATAGGGCACAGCATGCAGCCAGCTACCCACAGGGAGAACAGTGGGAATCTTTTGGAGATAGAGGAAGGGAGCAGGGGAAGGTGGTGGGGGTGGGGGAAAGGGGGGGGGG
>SZWC01006548.1:91715-107502 GCA_023375785.1 Penium margaritaceum
GCGCGGTGGTGACCATTCTCGTGACGGCGTCGCAGCACATCTGAGAGATTGTGCTTCGATCGCTCACCTCCCCTTGTGGCCTTGTGCCAGCGTGAGCAAGTGTTGTATGCACTCACAAACGCCGAGCTCCTGAGATGAGCACACTTGCGTGGACATGGGCGCAGCCGGCGCCGTGGCTTGCACCGAAACCACAAACATGGCAGACACCGCAGGCACCCTGGCAGTTGCAGCCATGGCACATACCTCATGTGTCCAGTGGCTTTGCCTGCTACTACTGTGGCGACCGGCACCATGGCTGGCGCCAGTGTCGCCACCGCCCTGCCGGGTGGCGGCCAAAGTGGATGCGATCCTGTCTCCCTTCTCCTCCATCTGATCTCGGGACGCTATCGGTCGATACCGTAGCGCCCCTCAGCGGAGCTGAGGCAGTGCTGTACGCTGAGCTCCAGGGTCTAAAGCGCATGGTGCAACAACTCACAGATCATGTGGTCTCTGAGCGAGTTGTTACCGCCATGCCATTGTAGACTCCATCCTCTTCCTCGTCATCCTCACCTCCGTTAGTGTCATCACCTGACGATGCCACGCCCCCCGACCTTAGCTCTACATCTGACACCCTACGCTCTGTGCTGGAGGCAGCTGCAGTCATTCCGACCAGTGACCCTTCCACTTCTAGGGTAGTCTCTTCGGCTCGCCATCCTCGTTCTCGGACTCGGCACGCGAGGCGACGGATAGCAGGTTTGGCGAGACGTGTGCAGGAGGCAGTAGCAGACCTAGCAGTGGTAGACGTCACCACGGAGCTAACTCCTTCCTCCCCAGTTGCAAAGTTGGCGCGACACCCCTTCGCAGCTTCTACCGGTGCGTCGGTCGAGGGGGGATGGAGTGTTCGCCGACGCCCACCGGCGAGTGCATGAGGGATGCGACAGACGATGCTTCACGACATGGCGCTCTCAGCGAGGACGAGCCATCTGACGAGTGGTCCGACATAGATTCAGAGACTACAATTGACGCAGCAGAGACCACAGAGGCAGGTGGGGCAGTACCAGTGGATGAGACAGTAGTAGCAGTAGCGGTGTCAGCCGGCACATGTGGAGCAGACGTCCGTTCGGCTACATTGGTGACCAGTGGAGTGTCGCCAGACGTCCAGGCAGTGGGTGTGTCGGCCGCCATCGACGTCGTGACAGTAGCAGCAGTTGCAGTCAGTGCTACTGACGGGACGTTGGCAGTAGACGTGGCTGTGGGAGGAGGCTCAGGTGACGAGATCCCCTCGTCTCCTGTCCACGGGTTGGTCTGCCGAGTCCCCACAGCTCCTGCCGAGGTGCCAGTCGTGGGGGGGGTGGTGTGTCCGCTGATGACCGCGGCGGAGCTCGGCATTGGTGATGCGACTGCTCTATAGTGGAGGATGATCAAGGCGGATCGCTGTGACAGAGACTCTTTGTCAGAGGAGGATTGGTCTCATTCTGAGTCAGAGTCGAGGATGGAGTTGGTGATCGTTGATGTTTTGGCGGATGACGTGATGACGGCCGATGCCGGAGCTGCGACCGACGATGCGCACGCTCCTGCATTAGTTGGTGTGGAGACAGCTGCCATGGTGCCAGGAGCAGCAGCAGGAGGAGCAGGTGATACAGATGCTGATGCTCGGCCCACAGCAGACACCCAGGTGATTCTGGCAGATAATGCTGAGCAGCAGGAGGAGGTGATTGACTGTCAGGACGAGGTAGACCTCCTCGATGAGGACCAGTCGTCCGTCGTGGAGCGGTCAGACGCAGGGTCGGAGTCAGACATAGAGGCCCAGTGCGCTGCCGTTCTTGCAGTAGCCACGGCTAGAGCAAGCGATAGCCTCTCGGTGAGAGCAGACGTCCGCGTGTGCGACATGGAGGATGTAGAGCGAGCTGCAGACATCCGACACCCCGCTACCCTGACCGGTGTTGTTGACACCACGGCAGTTTCAGCCGATGACATAGCTACGCTTGTCCGAGCTACAGTTCCTATACCCGAGCGCCTACGCTCTACGGTCGACGAGCATGAGGCAATGGTGGCTCGAGCAGAGGCACACGTGCAGAGTCTCATGGCCAAGCTCCGGGAGGCCAGCAGCCGTTGGTACACTACAGATGCTTCTGCACTACAGGTTGCTGAGATGTGCATGGAGGATGTACACACTCGTCTCGAGGCTGCGGAGTGGTCCCTACAGGATGCACGTTGGCGACGGGCGGACGCACAGCAGCAGGTGGACGATTGGTTGTGCACCAGGGGCTCGGCATTTCTGCAGGGTGTATGGGTTCCCAATGGCAGCGACGATGTTGCAGCGGCAGATACACCGAAGGATGACGACGTCTGGCCACCTGACACCCAAGTGTCGAGTGTGTCAGGAGCAGCCAATAACTCCGTAGCACCACCCCCTTCTGGAGCAGCTGCTACGGATGCGGACGCGCTCAATGGTGATGACCCCCTGCCAGCAGCTGGTGATCAGGCAGCAGCTGAGTCGCCTATTGGCGTGGAGAGCTTCCTACGTGACGAGGAGACGAGGATGCAGGAGGCAGTGACTCGCGCCGACGCGCACATGATGGAGGTCCACCATCAGATTCATTCCGCGACTGACCGCCTGCACGCCGTAGATGCAGCTGGCTGGCAGGCTGCCGCAGCTGAGCTCGACGAACTGCACACGCGTCTCGACGTAGCGCAGTCCCTGTGGCAGCATGTAGCATAGTAGCTGGCATGCATACGGGAGGCGATACAGTTGGAGGAGGCCCTCAGCGCTACACCAGTCACATCAGCAGATGACGACAGTAGTGACGACTACAACAGCGATGACGATGACAGCGACGACGCCGCTCCGGGGTGAGGCTCTGTGCGGACATATCCCACCAGCATCGTCGTCACTCTTAGTATTGCTGTGCAGGGGTATGTGGCCATGGCGGAGCCGTGCTCCCTCCTCACGGATTATGTTGGGAGCAGCCATCAGCTTTGCTCGTACTGTCAGCCTCTGCAGCCCAAGGGGAGTGTTGGTGTGTGGACTTTGGTCTGACATCTTTTTGAGGACAGCGAGGTTACTTAGGGTGCAGCACGATGCTATGGTCCAGGTTATGCTGGTCGAGACCCGCGCACCTGGTGAGTTTCACCGGTGTGATGTGGAGACCCATTGCCTCTATGTGTTATGTATGATCCATGCTAGGTTATGGTGGTCCAGACCCGCGCACCTGTTGAGTTCTAGCGGTGTGACGTGGAGACCCATTGCATACATGTGTTATGTATGATCCATGCATGATGTGGTCGAGACCCGGGCACCCGGAGACACTTTTCCAGGGTCATGAGGAGACCTGTTTCTCTGTCTCTCTTGCTTGATGTTTGACACGTAGGTGTGTGATTCACTTCGTGCATAGTCGAGACCCGGGCATTTGGTGGGATGCACCATTGTCACGAGGAGACCCTGTGCTGTGGTATGCTTGATCAGTGCTCGCGATGATTGGTTCCCTGAGCCATCATCTCTTGCCTTCGCTCAGACATCATTATGTTGACAGTTGTATCAGCCAGTGGGAGTGTTGGTGTGTGTGGCTTCCACCTGTCACGAGCGACGGCAAGGAGAGCAACGCTACAGGAGAGCGCGACGACACTATCCTTGATGCGGACGCAGCTGGCACCGGAGCACCGACGAGTGGTGGCTCCATCCACCAGCAGCTGCCAGAGAGCTACCACGACGCCCTGGGTGCTTGTCGGGGTGCTTTGCGTTTTTTCTGCAGACGCTAGAGTTTTCTCGGTGGACTGGCTCTTGAGCCCGATTTGCATGTTTTGTATTTCCTGTCCACCGATCGGTGCCGGACTTGTGTGTGTGACCAGTCGTAGTGTCCGGCTTGAGATTCTGCATCTCTAGGTTCAGACGGCGTAGCGTTCTGATTTTTCTGCGCATAGTTACGGCCAAAATAGTGTTTTTGGGCTGGTTTTAGGACAGACCTTGCACTGCCGCGTGCGACACTTGTCGTGCGCCGCAGCAGGTATTTATACTGTGGACTTGTCATTTGTTATCCCTCTCTGCAATTATATTCAGTTTTGAGTTTCCTGACACTCTGTTCGTGTCCCAACCCATACCCTTGCAATTTTGTTTTTAACTTGTGACTGTTGTCACACGCTGACCTAGCGCTGACGCCTAGTGTCGCGGCAAGTGGTTAGGAAGGTTCTAGGAAACTTTTCAGGGTACTTATGCCATGGACCTGTCATTTGTCATCTCTCTCTGCAAATGCTATAGAAGCATTCAGACACTTTGCCTTGTCCCCTAGCCAAACTCTTGCAGTTGCGTGCAGGACCTGTGACTGTCGTCACTGTCTGATCAGGCACTGACGCCTGGTCAATGGGAGTGTTGCTAGGAAGCTTCTTTGCATCTTTTCATGGTATCAGAGCAATGAGACAGTTCTCACTAAGCTGTGAAGCAGAGACGCAGCAGAGCAGCAGCAGTGAGAGTCACCGCTGCAGCAGATCTACTGGGGCCTGTCGAATACAGCCGGTCGCCGTCGACGCAGCCCACACCCGTCACGTGAGACCATAGCAGTAGCGTTGCCACCGTGCCAGCAGTAGCATACCAGCGAAGCAACAGCAGCAGTAGCAGCGGAAGAATTAGCGCCGTAGCAGTAGCTACCGCAGTGCGTGGTGGCTCTAGCGAGTGCAGCTACTATGCGCAGCCGCAGCGGCAGTCGCGGCAGCAGCAGCGAGCAGCCGCAGTGGCGGCAGCAGCAAAGCAGCAGCAGCAACCGTAGCAGCAGTAACAGCAGCGGTAGCCGTGGCGGCAGCAGCAGTTGCAGCAACAGTAGTGCAACAACAGCAGCGGCAGTGCGCGGCCGCGGCAGCAAGCAGCAGTCGCAGCGCACAGCAACAGCAGCGGCATTGTGCAGCCGCTACTGCCACTGCTGCGCACGCAGCCACACAGCTGCTGCTGCAACTGATAGCACAGCTCCAATAGCAACTAAGCGAAAGCTGTTGCGCAGCTTCCGAGCAGCCACCGCGAAGCGGCTGCACGCTCGCACAGAACCGCGAGAGAAAAAAAAAACAAAAAAGGGAAGGGAGTTGAGCCGACGTCAGCCTTTTTTCCTGTTGACGTCATCAGGTCGTGCTGGCGTCAGCACCATACTTAGCCAATTATTTTGGCCGGACAACAGAAAATTGGCAGCATCTCAACTCATCGAGAAACGTTGACGCTTTTGAAATCCGACAAACTTGACCTGTCGACCCATACTAAGAGGCGACATGGACTCGACGGACGACAAGGAGAAGGCGACAGGTGATCCCTCCTCCTCCTCTTCTAGGGTCTTGAGCCCATGCTCGCAGGCCATTGAGGACTTGCGGAGCCAGCAGGTTCAGATGCGTCGCCTACAGCAGGAGCAGACTTATGCCATCCATACGCTCAGTGAGCTTCTGCGTGGCCAGTCCACAGTCCCACGGCAGGTTTCCGAGGGAGCTGCCGGCGTCGCGGTCTCTACACAGCAGTCGGCTCAGGCACTCGTTACAGGAGCTCAACCTGACCCACCACCTCCTGACCTCCTGGATGATGAGCCATTCATGCCAGGCATGCCAGATGACTCCTCGGATCATGAGATTCGAGTTCTTCAGGAGCATATCCGTCAGCAGCAGACGGGCACCAGATCTCCTCGGATCCCTACGGTGCTATCGTCACCCGACTATCCCGGTGACTATCCCCTTCTAGGAGTCTTCCCCGTCTCTCGTCCTCCTGGGCCTGCGGTTGCTCTCCCCACGGAGCGGCAACCCAAGGACTTTGAGACACCACCTCCACGGTACATCACTGAGGACGGCTTCGACTGCTGGGAGATCCTTTTTCAGGTCTGGGATACTTCAGAGGGCGTGTGGCGCTACTACCACAGCCCGTATCAGCCTATACACCCAACACAGGTACTGACAGCAGCCAGGGCGATGCGCGGCCTCCTCTATGCCATGCCACGCGAGACCGTTGTCGACTTCTGCCCCTTCCTTAGAGAGCCCGGCACAGGCACGGGCGCCGACCCACGCGGAGGTTGGGATCTGGCCTTATCCCAACTGACTACAGAGATGCACGCCACCCGTGCAGCACACATTCGTGCCGTTCACTCTCTCCGTCACGGGCCTGCAGACCCTACAACTGATTACTGGCGACGCGCCATGTGCATCTACACGCGCCTTGGGACCTCCGGAGGCACACAACTGTGGGCGCTCCGTACGATGATGCTCGAAGTTCGCCTTGAGTATACTGATATCTTCACACGGTATAGCGACGCTGTCCTCGAGCCCTTTTCAGCTACTCTGCAGCTTCTCCCTTGGGCGCATCAGCTCTTCCTCCAGGTGACTTCAGCCCGCGAGGCAACCGTGGCCCACCAGGAGACTTCCCTTGGTGCAGCAGTCGTCGCATCACCACCATCATCCCTCCTGCAATCTTCTTCATCATCCTCCGTCATGTCCTCATCTTCCTCCTCCTCTTCGGCCTTGCCCACACCCATTTAGACACAGGGTGTCTGAATGGGTGTGGGCAGCAGCTCAGGGGAAGAAGAAGAAGGGGAAGCGAGGACCAGGTCAGCAGCAGTCACAGCAGCAGTCGCCCTCGAGTGGTAGCAGTGGATGTTTCGTTCACTGCTACAACTGTGGAGGCGCCCATTGCTACTCCGAGTGCCAGTAGCCGCTCGACTGGGCGCGGATTACTCATGGGCTCCAGGCTGCACACGTCCTCCGTTCCACGTCTAGCACGTCATCCTCGCCATCCCCCGGCCGCGTGGCGGCCACGACTGCAGTTGTTCTTGCTTCTCCACCGGCGAGTAGCAGCGATCCAGACCCATGCGACCGCACCATCGTCAAGCTCCAACACCTTCTGGCACTCCGCTTTCAGGGAGGTACGAGTGATTCACAGACTGTCGGTCCATCTGTTCTTGTGGCTCGGGATGACTCGTGTGGGGGGGCACAGTCGGCATGTGATGATTATGGACCTGACTGTACCGATTGGATTCATGAGACTCACCTTTGTGCCCTTCGTCGTTTCTCTCCACTTGCTACCCAACGTCCGTCTGAGGCCGAGTGTTCCATAGCCCATTGTACAGTGACGTCCTCCTGTCATGATTCAGGTGGAACTTGGATCATCGATTCCGGTGCCACTCATCACATGACGTGTCGTCGTAGTGACTTCGTTGTTCTTGGCCCTGTTGCGTATGTTCGTTCCGTCCGCACAGGCTCTGGTCATTCCTTGTTAGTCGAGGGTGTTGGTGTCGTGCATTTCGATGGTCCGTCTGGCCCCTTGTATCTCTCCGAGGTGCTGTTTGTGCCTCACCTTGAGCTCAGTTTGCTTTCTTTACGTGCTTGCACACTGATGGGACTCTTTGTGGAGCACACTGCCGAGTCCATGACTGTGACTGCCATTGACACTCGTAGCATGGTTCTGTGTGCCTCTTTTGTGGATGACCTGTACTGTGTCTCCCAGACTTTTGCTCCTTGCTCCCCCTCCCCTTCAGTTCGTGCTTTTGTCACTGATGTCTTGTCTCCGAACTCAAAAGGCACTTGCGAGAGGTACTGGAAATCCTCCGGGACAACAAGTTCTTTGCAAAGATGAGCAAGTGCAAGTTTGCGCAAAAGGAACTTGAGTACCTCGGTCACATCGTGAGTGGAGATGGCATCCGAGTGAACCTGCATAAGGTAAAAGCTATGAAAAATGGCCCCAACCTGAGAATCTGGGTCAGCTACGATCTTTTCCTGGCCTGTCGAACTACTTCAAGCGCTTCATGATGGAATATTCTTCCCTGGTTAGCGAGCTCACAGTCCTCACACGGAAGATAACACAATGTTTTTGGACTGAAAAATGCGAGATAACCTTCAACAAGGTCAAGGAAATGCTGGCATTTGCACCTGTGCTAGCCCTGCCAGACCCTAAGAAATCATGGGAAGTAAGGTGTGATGCATTGATTGTTGGCATTGGCACAGTGCTCATGCAAGACAGCCACCGTGTGGCATACGAGAGTCGAAAGCTTTTCGATGCAGAGACACGCTACACCACGGGAGAACAAGAGCTTCTTGCCGTCGTGCATGCCTTCAAGTTTTGGCAATGTTACTTGGAAGGAGCAGAGGAGGAGATCATTGTGGTTACCGATCACAACCCCCTGATATACTTCCAAACATAGCCCACCCTGTCTCGACGCCAAGTGCATTGGAGTGAATACTTGAGTCGTTTCTTGTTTACGTGGCAATATCGGCCCGGCCGAATCAACGTGGCAGACTTGCTGAGACGAAACACTGTTTGTGTGGCAATCATGGTGGGAAGCAAGAACTCGTTAGAATGTAACTTTGCCAAAGTGGCAAAGACATCAACTCGTCATACGAACCCGTTGCGCCCAGCCCCAAGGCTACTCGTGGGAGTGAACCATTTCAAGAACCGGATTTGCATGGGCTACACCGTCGATCCATGGTTTCAAGATTCACGAAACATTGAGCGACATGGTCTCATTGAAGCAGAAGGCCTCTACTGGCATGGTGAACAAGTGGTGGTTCCACGTGCGGGAAAACTACATGAGCAAATACTGTTCGAGTTCCATAACCCTCCAGCAACCGGGCACGTGGGCCCAAAGAAGACAAGCTACGCGCTTGCCGAGCATTACCTGTGGCTGGGATGGAGTAATGACATACGGAGGTACTGTGTGCTTGTGACCTTTGCCTCCAAAACAAAGCAAGCAATAAGGCACCAGGGGGGCTACTCCAGCTCATAAAGCTGCCAAACGCTCCATGGGAGTCTGTGGCTACGGATTTCATTACCGGCCTTCAACAAACAACAAAGGATCATGATGCCATCTTTGTGGTGATCGATCGTGCTACTTGCATGGCACACTTCATGCCCACAACGTCACGGATCACTACAGAGGAAACAACATGCCTCTTCTATGACGGCATCGTGAAGTACCACGACATCCCGATAGAGATCATCTCGGACCGTGACCCTCGATTTGCAAGCCGTTATTGGCAGGCACTCAATACAAAATATGGGACACGAGTGAAGATGTCAACGGTATTTCAATCGCAGAAAGACGGACAGAAAGAGCACATGAATCGTACACTGAAACAAATGTTGCGCATGTACATCGACTCGACGATGGACTGGGATGACTTCCTCGCTCCTGCAAAGTTTGCTGTCAACAATGTGGTAAGCGAGTCGACAGGCTATACTCCCTTCGTCCTCAACCATGGTCGGCATCCAGTGGTACCTGCTTCTGTGGTGAAGTGCGGGGGCGGTGGTGATCAGGTCTCCTCCACCCAGGCCTTCGTAAAAAAAATGGACACACTTTTGCACGATGCAAAAGCACACCTGTACGCTGCTCGACAACGCCAAAAGGCGTATGCTGACAAAAACCGACGTGAGGTCAAGTTCTCCGTCAGCGACCGAGTGCGTTTGAGCACAAAGAAATCACGGCTGAAGACACCAAGTGCGCGTAAGATGTTGCCAAAGTGGCTCAGACCGTTTGTGATCACGCATGTAATAGGACCAGTGGTGTACAAGTTGGACCTGCCATCTGCAATGCGAATTCATAACATGTTCCTGGTGAGTCTACTTGCACGATGCAAAGTGGATGGTTCTATTCAGCCACCCCCGCCTGCTGTCCTGGCCGTGGAAGGCCAATGCGAGGTGCATCGTATCCTCTACCATCATGAGCGTGCACTCCACGCACAAGTGGTCAAGGATTACCTTGTGCATTGGGCCGGTTGTGGACCTGAACACAAATTGTGGGAGCCAGAATCTCGAATGCCGAAGGCGGCTGTAGCCGAGTGCTGGGAGGAACTAGCTGCCCGTTCAAAACGACATGCCCTCGGGGGTACCACCCTGGCACACACCCCTTGAGGAGGTTATGCCACTATACTGTGCACTATGTTATGGGGACGCTTGGACACATGTCGCGAGGACGCTCCTTACAGAAAGGGGAGGAAGCGAGGCCATGCCTCTTATGCGGCTTGGAGTCCGTGCCATAAGACCCCGTTGTGAAGCCAAAATGTTTTGAAAGTGGAAGTCAACAAAATAGAGTCTTGTTCTCGTAATCCGTTGGATTTATTTCTTTGAAGTGTGCAGGTCACTACTATCTCCAAGCAACATAGCTAATCCGGAAGATTTGGTCTTAAAGGGGGTGGAATGTAGAAATGAAATATTTTAAAGTTTGGAAAATGTTTCATAGAAAAGGTTTGACTATGCCAGTTGGCATGGTCCATTATGAGAGCCATGTGGAGGTTGGAAAGGGACAACCAACCACTAGGGGCTGGTTTTGATTACCTCAAAGAAGACAAGGAAAATCAAACATATGCCCCCATGTCACATTTCACCCACTTGGAAGTGTGTTAAAACCTTGCCATGTTAGGTGAGAGGTTTTTACCGTACCCTTAGTCCATCGACGACTTCCTAATAATTGAATGAAACATGCTCGAACATGCTCTTGACAAAAGGAAGGAGAGCACAAAATGAAGTGGGAAACACGACGAACATAATCGTCTGTAGTAGGATGAGTTCTCTCCAAGAATGTTAGGCACCTCTTGATAATGTAAGAGTCACACCTTATTGTTTATGCTACCACCTGTCAATCCATTGAGAGGAGATGCTAGAATATATGATTTGGCATAAATCTCTCCATGCACTCTTTGTCAAAACTTGGTCGAAAAAATATCTGCAAATAAAGAAAATAACGGAAGTTACAAGTGTGACTTCCCATTTTGTTCAAAAACTTGAACAATGACATGTGTTTCCAATGAGCTCCCTTTGTTATGGCTTAGTGCTAAAGCGCTTGGATGATAGATTGTTGGTACCTTTCAGTGTAGCAAGACAAAAAAGCAAGGGTTTTGCATATTCCAGGGTGAACCAATTACCCTTTTAATGTGACCTGCTCTTAGTGCCAAGAGAGAAGCTCCTTGTCACTCCTCCCCTGGTACTTAATGGGATGAACTTCCTCTTAGGAAAAATGAAGGTCGAAACCAAAAACTGTACCCTTGCTCCATAAACTAAATTTATTTTGGTGCAAGTTCATTATATGTGTAAGAGACCGAAAGCACCCTTTTCGCTTGGAGAATAGAACTTATATGTTGAATGAGGATACGGGAATTTGAAGTTTTAGAGAAAATATTTTTCTTGTGATAAAAAAATTAAAGTTATGTTTCATTTATAGAATTTTCTTCTATTTTAACCATGAATAGCAATAGGGAACGAGTGGAGGCCTGGTTCAAAAGCCCATGGTGTTTTGTCGCTGAAGTAGCCTTTATCCTCATCCCGCCAAAGTCGGTCACCCTACGTTCCAGCTCGACCTTTTTCTCAATGCAAGTCTTGCAAGCGAGCATTGCACCATCTGCGCGAGGGAGGCTTCGGAGTCTCTTCGCCCTAAACCCAGGCGAGCTGGTCAGACGCCTCTGCCACACGCTGGCGGTTTCCTGCCGCGAGTGCACAAAGAAACCAAGGAACCGAGGAGCCGAGAAGTTTCGTACATTCCCGGCCAGTGCTTGCCAGTCGTCTCGTGACGAGCCGTCCCTTCTCGCTATCGGACCTGGATCGGCTGCTCTGTATTCGAGTGGTCGCAGAACAGAAGCTCGACGAACAGTTTCGACGGAGCCCGTTGGTCGCTGCAGCTCGGTAGTTCGAGCGGAAGCCGCTCTTGGACGGCGGAGAAAGCTCCACGTGGCTTGGAATAGGGAGCGACTGCGTGAGCCTTCCTCCCTCTTTTCCCAACAGCTTGAGAACGACAGGCGGGATGGCGGGACCAGGAGAGGTGCGTGGGTCTTGGATTGGGTGGTCGAGCTTGGAATGGTGTGGGCGTGCGCAGTGTGAGCCGACGATCGGAGCTGGGGATTTGCTCCTCGAAGTTGTCGAACTGGGGATTTGCTTCTCGACGTTGTCGAGCGGCCAATCTTCAGCTTCCTGAGTCCGCGGTCTGTGGAAAGTGTGAAGTTTGCATAACACGCTTGCCGTGGCACAGTATGGCATGGAAAGCGCAGTGCATGCAAGAACAGAATGCATGTCGAATGTGCATGGCTGCCAAATGTATGTTGATGTCGAGTGTGCATGGATGCCAAATGTGCATGGATGTCGACTGTGCACGGATGTTGAGTGTGCGTAGATGTTGCGCATGCATGGATGCCGAATGTGCATGGTCGTGGTCGTGTTCATGATCGTGGCCATAGTCATGGTCACAGTCATGGTCATGGTCATGGTCATGGTCATGGTCGTGATTGTGGTCATGGTCATTGTCATGGTCGTGGTCGTGGTCATGGTGATGGTCATGGTCATGGTGATGGTGTTGGTGATGGTCATGGTCCTGGTCCTGGTCATGGTCATGGCTCAACCGAAAGAGTCAGGTCGTTTGTCAACAAAAGCAACACACCATCTGGGCTTGGAGTTGACAGCGTCGCTCGTGTCTCCACATGGCCATGAGATGGTTCAATCGGTCTTCATACAATTCAACTCCAATGCACGGCACCCGACGCTGCGCCGGACTCTGGCCTCGTCTTGGTGCACGAAACCGCCCTTCAGCCTCAGAGGCAGCGCCACAAGGGTGTGGTACGCGGTGTGTGGCATGTCGGGTTGAACCTAGTGCTGCTGGTTGCCGTTAGCACCAAGGAGAAACTGCATGCTCTGCCGTGGCATCACTCGGTTGTTCAGATCCCGATGCATCCACTGGCTNTCTGCAGCGACACAGCAGGCGAGCCATGGTGACATTCCAAATGAGCGCAGGCAGCAACTCTGGCCTCAGGCAGGCAGTATGAAGATTTCAAGCTTTGGGGCTGCAGTGGCCGAGCAGCTGGCATGGCCGTTGCTCAGCACAGCACGAAGGCAGTGGCATTGCCGCAGGGCTCGAAACGTCGCTCTGTCAAGAGTATCATTGTCCGTCTCTAGGACAGTTTGTAAATTACCAGCACAGTCTGGGAACTCCCAGCACAATGTGCGAGTGGCCAGCACATATTGCTCGCCAGCGTAGAGGGCTTGAAGGCCGATAGAGAGCCATGGCATGAAGGCACAGAGCGATGGCATGAAGGCACAGAGTGATGGCATGAAGGCACGGAGCCATGGCATGAAGGCACAGAGCCATGGCATGAAGGCACAGAGCCATGGCATGAAGGCACAGAGCCATGGCATGAAGGCACAGAGCCATGGCATGAAGGCACAGAACGATGTCATGAAGGCACAGATCCGTGATTCAGTTTCCCCCCTTTCTCGTCCCTATCTCTCTTTTTGTCTGCTGCTTCAGGGCGAAGTCGTGGCTCCAGCAGCAGCATCAGCTGCAGCAGCTGCTGTGGCTGCGGAGGAGAAGCCTCCTGCCGAGGCCAATGGTGCTGCCCAGGACAAGGCGGAAGACGCGGAGAGGAAGAAGAAGAAGGAGGAGAAGGTGAGCGAGCATGGTGTGCGAAGCGCCAAGGCCCCCCCTTGGCGACATGGCCTTTGTCTTTTGCATGAATTTCCTGCTGTGATTTATGGCGAGCAAGAAATGATTGCGCCGTTGAATCCAAGTCTCTGCCACAGAATTTGATCTTTTCGGCTAAGCACAGTATTGTTCTGCTCCAGCTGCCAAATGTTTCGATGAAATGTGAACATTGTGGGTTGACAATCATCTTGCTCAAGATCCTTGGCTGCGGACTTTTGAATCGAGTTTTCACACACGCAGGTTGCACAGTCTTCAGATTCGCTTTTTACGTACATTTTGTTACTCACGCATTTGCCATGTGGCTCTATAACCAGCTCTTTCTGTCTCACATTTCGCACACACATGCTTGGCTAGTTTGTCTGAATCCCCCACACGCTCGTGGTGGTGGTGGTCGTGTTGGTGGTGGTGGTCGTCGTCATCGTGGTGGGCTGCAGGCTCGAGAGAAGGAGCTGAAGAAAGCGAAAGCAGCAGAGAAGGCTGCTGCAGCAGCTGCTGCAAAAGCAGCAAAAGCCACTGCTGAACCGGTAAGGAAACAGTAGCTGCTTTTCCTTCTACCCATCTCTCTTCTTTTGTATGGTATGCCGTGATGTGCAAGGGTTACCCTATGGCCGCAGACTTGTGCAAGATCTACTTGGGGGTGGCATGATGTTGCCTTTAGGAGACCATCTTGTTGAGATGTGTGCTGAGTAACATGTCAAAGCGGAAGTCAAAGTGTGGAAACACAGCGTAAGAGATGGACTGGGCCCCTCAGCGTCACCTCGAGTAAAATCTTGAAATGATTTCGCAAAATCCCCCCCCTCCCCCCCCTGAGATTTGCTCTTGGCGCAGCAACACCAGCACTTTGCAAAACAATGTATCGTCACATTGGCACCACCAAGTCATGTCACCATGTCAGCATACTGCTTTTGTGACCATGTCACTGTGCTCGCATGTCAAAGTGTCAAGTTGTCACCATGTCAGCATTCTGCAATTGTGACCATGTCTCTGTGTCTCCATGGCAAAGTGTCAAGACGTCACCATGCCAAGGCAGACGGAGTTTAGCTTCTTTCTTTCGAAACAGAAAGGTCTGAGTTTGATACGAAAGTTGTTGAAAAACGTCGATCGCAAGGTTCCTGAACAACAGGCTTTCCGTGTTCTCTCAGGTCTGGAAAGCAACAGCGGAAAACTCGAAACACAAATCTCATCTTGCCCCTGCTCTCGTTTGCTCTTCTTGCTCCCATCCCATCCTACGAGCGCAGTCGAAGAAGGCGGAGGCAAAGGCTAAGAAGGCTGCCGCTGCCGCAGGCGCCGAAGGTGACTCAGCTGCGGAGGAGAACCCGTTCACCGAACCTGGACAGAAGAAGAATCTGTCCAAGGAGATGGCCAAGGCGTACAGTCCCAAGGCCGTGGAAGCATCGTGAGTGACCTGGCATGTTGAATGGCAAGTTGCATGGCATGTAGGGATGTTAAATCGAAATCAAACTCAATGTTATCAATTTCGATTTCATCAATATTGATTTCGATTTCGACTTTATCGTTATCGATTTCAAAGTAGAAATCAGTATCGATTTCGACTTGATTTCACTCCAGCATCATATTGATTTCGACTCGATTTCACTCCAGCATCATATTGATTTCGACTCGATTTCGACCACAACAGATTTGACTATTTTTCACAAAGGAGGTTCAAACACAAACAGAAAGGATTAGGCATAAGTTACATGTGTGTAGTCGAGTTGAAATCGAAACTTTTCTGATCGAAATCGATGTTTTCCTATCGACCTCGACACATCGTGACTACCATGTCTGAAATCGAAATCGATATCGACTTGGTATCGATTTCGACAACCATCGGTTAAGCCTCGACTCAGTTTCGACTCGACATCAATCGAAACCGATATCGAGTTAAATCGATACCGGTATCGATTTCGATCTAACATGCTTTGCCTATGATTGAAATTGCGCCGAAACGTAAAATCGTCACCGCAAGTTTTGCCGTAAAAAATGTCCGCAAGAATCTTTCTTGCACAAAAAAACTGACCCTAAAAAAAAACTGACCCTAAGTTTTTTGTATTTGGGGGGAAGGGAGGGAGGGTGGGTGGGGGGGGTGGACAGGGCCTTGGGGGGTTGTTGTGTTGAGTGTGCGTGACAGAGTACTTCAAGTAAAGGATTTCATAGCACTTTATGTCATGTAACATTTTTTGTCTTAACTAAGGGAGTTGAGGTGAAAATTACCCGTTTAAAAAAAAAGGGGGGGCAAAACGCCGGACAACATGTGCTCAAGAAAAGAGTTTTTTTTTTTTTTTTTCTTTTCTTTTCTTTTCTTTTTTCCAGCAAACTTTTCTTACAAACGTTGTTTACGCCGCAGACGTACGAAACCGTAAATTACGCCCGCAAGATTCAATGTTGCAGCGCGACTTCAA
>SZWC01006549.1:15521-30203 GCA_023375785.1 Penium margaritaceum
TCTCTCGCTCCGAAAATTTTCTCTCAATCTGTCCATCGTCTTTTGCTGCTCTGAGATTCCTACTCCCGCAATTGTTGGCAAGAAGGACGTAGCGGGTGATAATAGCCGCAACAGTGAGAGAAAGCAAGTGCATAAATATTCATGCGTACACATACAAGGGGATGTGGAGACACCCTCAAGGATGCCTAGCCTTCACTAGTGCACGCTGTTGCAGTTTGGATCACCCAATGTGTGGCAATAGTGAGAGTGTGGAGACCCAAGTTCACAGTCAAGTGCTGCAATCAATCCACTTCTATCAAAGCACCATTTTGCTAGTAAGCATATTAAGATTAAATCAGATCCATATAGCCTGTGATCATAGCTTTCCAACGCATCCGAGCATGCACAAATTGGAGGAATAGAACCCCTGCTACGGCCGTCAAAGTAGCCCTTGGTGGAGTTGCCCACTTTGCCTTGCATGCTAGGCAACGGGAGGCGCTTCGACGGCGACCCGTTGGAGCGCCTTTCCTTGCCCAAAAGTCAAGGAGAAGTTTACCCGGGTCAAGGAGCTTCCTTTGGTCGCTACCATTATGGCCGTGGTGCATTTTCAACTCATTGGAGACGAACTTGGATAACTGGCGGTGGATATTCCCGCCACTCATGGCGGGTACCAGATTCCACCAGTTCAACACCCGTAACTTGGGCTAGGCTAACTTTCTGAATACTCACTCAATTTGAGCGATTCAAAGCTTGATCTTGCATGGAAAAAACAAAAGAATTTAAATCTCAAGTCAGATCAGCTGTTCAATCACTCCCTAGTGGTCGAACCAGGGAATACGATCAACGGCACTCACAGCAAGGAGCACACCATGACAACAATCTCCCCCTTGCATCGCAGCCTTAATTCCCTGTCCTTGGAACCTGCGGCAGTTCAGACCTACAAGCGCACACGGGCTCGTGTCATGCATATCCTTGGTCATGTCGTTGGCGAGCATGCGCTTCGTGCCGTAGTGCACGATTGCTGCTACTCCCTTTGCCACAAAATATTGCGCATAGTGGTGACGGATCTCGATGTGCTTAATCATCGTGTGCAACACCGGGTTTTGGTGAGGCTCATGGCGCTCATGTTGTCCACGTTTGGGCGCAGTTTTGTGGTCAGAGAGTTTGTGTGGACTTGTCAGTGAGATATGAGTCTCTTTCTTCTCATGTTGATTCATGTGACTCACCTCACGGGTTCCAATCCCCCCATGAGCATTATTCCCCAACCCAGCTCACCATCTCGCCACTCACAAAGGCTACCCCGCCTATTTGCCCATTCTTGGGCTACCCCACCCATTTACCCTCAAACCTACTCCACGAATTATCCCATCTAGGGACTGCCCCACCTTGTCTCTCTTCTTAAACAGGCTACACCGCTACTTCACCCCGCATTATCCTTCCCCATCTGGGCAACCTCACCTTCCCATCACCACACCTCCCCACCACCTCACCTTCGCACCACCTCACCTTCCCACCACATCACCTTCCCACCACATCACCTTCACATCACCTCACTTCCCCACCTCACCTTTCCAACACCGCACCTCCCCACCTCACCTTCCCACCACCTCACCTCCCCACATCAGCTCCACACCTCACCTCCTCCCAATCTCACGTTCTCATCACCTCACCTCCCCATCACCTCACCTTCACAGCACCTCACCTCACCCCACTTGCTGTTTACACTCCTGTTTTACTACTTTGGCCACAAGTTGTACTCGCTCTCGCTGATTCATTCAGTCTAACACATTCGTTGTAGTCTCATTCTTGACATGGTACCAGAGCTCAAGTGACCCTCCTGTCGCCTCCCTTCGCCTTTCCATCACGGCCATCACTTCGCTCCAGCACACTTTTGTCGCAAGCGTTTCGTCGTCCGCGCTTCAAAGCCAATTTTGCCTGGAGCTAATTGCAGCTGACCTCCCCCTCTACATCTCCACCGCAAAAGAATCCATTTTCAAAATTATCCTCAACATCGGCAATCCTCTGTCCACCACTTCCGTCGCGAGCGTTTTGCCTTCGCTCCTCTCACTCCAATTTCTTTTGGAGCTAATTGGAGTCGACCTCTTCCTCTACCTTTTCATTGCAGAAAAATCTGTTTTTGGATTTTCTTTGGCTCTCCCGGACATCGGCAGATTTCTGCCTACCTCATCTGTCACGAGCGTTTTGCCTTCGGCACTCCCACTCCAAGAACTTCTAGCCCCCCTACTTGCTGGCCTCCTCCCCCACTTTTCCATCGCAAAAAAAAAATGGGACACTTTTCATTTTCTTGACCTAATTTTCATTTCTCTCCCTGGCTGCCCACCCGCCTTCTCTCTACTCTCTTCATGGCCTCCGTTGCCGCCATGGGCGGCTCTCTCCTCGCCGTCCCGAAACTCGCCGCCAAGCGCGACGGAACCCATAACCACAAGCTGCAGGCGTTCAACCTCGGCATCTACTTCGGCTATACCGAGCAAAAGGGCATTCTCCTCCGCTCCATCATCCGCGGCACCCGCTCCGGCGCACCTCCCACCGACCCCACTAACACCGCCAAGGTTGATGTGTGGGAGCATGCAAACAACCTCTATCGCCTTTCCACTCCTCGCTCACAACCAGCCCTTGCCGCCTCTCACTCTCCGAATTGCGTGTACCATCACATCTCCAACCCGCTCATTCTCCACCATCACCGACTTTGTCATCCCAACCTTGCCGCCCTACAACGCCTCACATTCAAGAACATGGTTGTCGGTCTCCCGCGTCTCCCACCTATTCCTACTCTTCCCGCCCCCACTTGTCCCACTTGCACCCTCGGCAAGCTCAAAGCCACCTCCCATCGTCCTCACCCCTCCCGTGCCCCTAAGCCTCTCGACTTGGTCCACGTTGACCTTGTCGGCCCGATTCACCCCACCTCTCTCCAAGGTCCTATTTCCTCACTATCATTGATGACTCTACCTGCTTTGGAACTCGACTCCCGCTTGCCTCCAAATCCGATGCACGGGACGCCTTGGTTGCATGGGCAAACCATACATCCGCCCGATTTGGCAGCAACATTCTCCATCTTCGCTCCGACCATGGAGGCAAATTCCTCTCCACTATTCTTTCTGAGTACTGCGACAACCACGGCAGTGACCATGCTCACTCACTATTCCCAAGTCACCCAAACAAAACGACATTGCTGAACGTCGCAAGGCGTCCTCCTCGCCATCATCCGCACTCTCCTTGCTCATGCTTCAGCACCAAACTCCCATTGGGCGTATGCTCTTCGCTACGTCTCTCGCGTCCACAACCTCTACCCTTCCTCTATTCTCTCGGATGTTACTCCATGGGAGACGTGGTTCGGTAAGAAACCGGACGTCTCTAATCTTCGCGTGTGGGGTTCCACGGCATACGGCCTCCTCAACAAGTACCAACACGCGCAGCAACACACTTCCAAGGTTGAACCACGCGCCGTCTCTCACATGTTTGTGGGCTTTGCTCCAAAGTCTACTGGCTACGTGTTCCTAGACCCCGCCACCGGACAAGAGACGTACAACATTGATGTCGCCTTCGATGAAACCCTCCCCTTTCTCCCCGCTGCCTTTTTCTCCACACCCGCTCTTGACTGGGCCCACTTCGATGTCCTCCCCACTCCGCGGCCTGTCTCGACCCCATCCTCCACGACTCCTCCAAGCCCTTCCCCAATTCCTCCCTTGCCGGTTCTCCCCCTCCGCCTCCCTCCACCTCACCTCCATCCTCCCCTGTCGGATTCCACCTTCGTCCTCCCTTTCCAGCCGGCTCTCCTCTGTCCGCGGTTCCTCCCCCCCCCCCCCCCCCCCCCCCCCCCCCCCCCNTCCCCACTCCGCGGCCTGTCCCGACCTCATCCTCCATGACTCCTCCAAGCCCTTCCCCCATTTCCTCCCTTGCCGGTTCTCCCCCTCCGCCTCCCTCCACCTCACCTCCATCCTCCCCTGTCGGATTCCACCTTCGTCCTCCCTTTCCAGCCGGCTCTCCTCTGTCCGCGGTTCCTCCCCCTCCCCTCCCCCTCCCCCTCTCCCTACCCGTCCCCCTCGCCCTGCCCCTCCTACTTCCCCTCCTGCACCCCTCTGCTTGGCCCCTTCTTCCTACCCCCCCATCGGCCTCCGCGGGCTTCGCGGTCTTTGCCCCCTTCCCCTTTCATCCTCCTCTACCTCCCTCCCTCCCTCCTCCCCACCCACGCTTCCGCCTCACCCTTCAACCAGCCTTCGTCGCTCCTCCCGCCTTTAGCCACCTCTCCCTCGCGGTGGTGACCTTGATCTCGTTGAGGACCGTTGTGAAAAAGTCCTCTTCCTCGCAACTTCCCCTGCTACACTTCCTCCTTGCCTTCACCACGGTCCCTCTCGTCCCAATTTTCACCACCATTCACTCCGTGCCCTCTCTCCTCCGTCCACTCTTTTCCTCTCCGTCACCACTACTCCCTCCCCTCCCATCCCGGTTCCCGCCACCTATGAGTAAGCTCTTGATGGGCCTCACGCAGAATTGCGTATTGCAATGGACAGCGAACTCGCCAACTTTCATTCCACCGACACCGACTCCCATCCAGGTTTCCCACCCTCCCACCGCCAACGTGGTGAAAGGAATGTGGATCTACTGGGTCAAAGTCGCTCTTGGGAAAGCCCGTCGAGATGAAAGCTCGGTACTCCGCCAAAAGTTTTTCTCCACGGCACGGCGTTGACTTCTTCGACACCTACTCCCCCAAAGCCAAACTCACCACTTTTCGCACCCTCCTCCACATTGCCGTCGCTTGCAATATGGAGCTCCACTCCATGGATATCTCCTCCGCTTTCTTTCAAGGTGATCTTTATGAGACCATCTTTCTTGAACCTCCCAAAGGTCATCCCACCACCCTCTCTGACGCTGTTTGGCACCTTCATTGACCCGTCCATAGCCTGCAACAATTTCCCCGTGAATGGCACTCCAAGATCCGATCTGCTCTCATCTCCCTCGAGTTTCACGCTGCCCTGACCGACGCTGGTCTCTTCGTCCGCAGCTCCTCTTCCGGTTGCTTCCTTGTTGCCTACGTTGATGACATGACACTTGTCTCTAGTGACCTCGCCAAGCTCGTTGCCCTTAAAAAAGCCCTCATGTAGCAGTTTACCATGAAGGATCTCGACATGTGTTTCACGGCCAATTTGGCCGACATCATCACCAAGGCCCTCTCCCAAGAAGAACACCACTGCCTCCTTCTCGGCCTTCGTCCTCCTCAGCTTCAAGGGGTGTCCACGTGAGCACCAAGATTCTAAAGGGTGTGTCAGTGAAATCTGAGTCTCTTTCTCGTCACGTTGATTCCTGTAACTCACCTCACAGGTTCAAATCCTCCCATGAGCATTATTCCCCAACCCAGGTCACCATTGCGCCCCTCACAAAGGCTACCCCGCCTATTTGCCCCTTCTCAGGCTACCCCGCCCACTTACCCCCAGACCTACTCCATGCATTATCCCATTTAGGGACTGCCCCACCTTGTCCCTCTTCCCAAACAGGCTACACCGCTTCTTCACCCTGCATTATCCTTCCCCCAAATCTGGGCAATCTCACTTTCCCATCACCTCCCCTCCCCACCACCTCACCTCCCCACCACCTCACCTTCCCACCACATCACCTTCCCATCACCTCACTTCCCCACCTCACCTTTCCAACACCTCACCTCCCCACCTCACCTCCCCACATCACCTCCACACTTCACCTCCTCCCCACCTCACCTTCTCACCACCTCACCTCCCCACCACCTCAGTTTCACAACACCTCACCTCACCCCACTTGCTCTTTAGCTTCCTGTTTTACTACTTAGGCCACAAGTTGTCCTACCTCTCACTGATTCATCCAGTCTAACACATTCGTTGTGTTTTCACTCTCGACAGGTATTGCAAGGTGTATAGCGTGGGCTGGCGTATGGCCTGTTGCGGTGGAGTGGTATATCCTGTCTAGTCTGGCGGCAGTGTGGTGGCTGGGTGAGATGTATGTGACTTCTAGTTTACTTGGGTGTAGTGTTCGGTATGCGTCGGTGATATTGTGGTCAATGAGGAGTTCTGAGAGGAGAAATTGGTACTCGCTGGTTTTCTGTGGGGTTCTGTCCATTGGGGCGCAGGTTGTGTTAAAGTCTCCGAGTAGGAAGGTGGTAGGGTGTTCTGAGAGAAAGGTATTCAGTTTTGCAATGCAAGGCTTGGTGGGGCATACATTGTTGTTACAATCAAAGTTGTTTGATGATGTTTGAAAGTGCATTGGCTTATGCGGTGAGCTGTGTGTGTGGAGTTGTCAGTTGACTATCCACACTTTACATCGACAAACTTGCTGAACACCAAACAATCCCCTTCCCAAAAGTCAAGGAGAAGTTCACCCTAGTCAAGGAGGTCTCTCTAGTCACTACCTTGATGGCCGTGGTGCATTTACAGCTCATTTGAGAGGAACTCAGATCACTGGCGGTGGATTATCCCGCCATCCATGGTGGGTACCAGATTCCATGCGCTCAACACCCGTACTTTGGGCTATGCTAACTTTCTGAATACTCACTTAAATTGAGGGATTCAAAGCTCAATGTTGCATGGAAAAATCTGAGGAATCCCAATGTCAAGTCAGATCAACTGTTCAACGACTCCCTAGTGGTCAAAGCTGAGCATACAATCAACAGCACTCATGGCAAGGAGCACACCATGTCAACACACAACACAACACAACACAACACAACACAACACAACACAACACAACACAACACAACACAACGCAACACGACACGACACAAAACAAAATGACACAACATAGAACGAGATGCCACAACACAACACAACACAACAAGACTTGACACAACAGCACACGACATGACACGATATGACATCACATGACACTACACGATATGACACAAGACAACACGACATACGGCATAAGACGACACAACACAACAGAACACGGCATGACACGACACGACAATACGACACCACACGACACCACATGACATGACACGACACCGCATGACACGACGCAACACACCACGACACAACACAACACAGCACAAAACAACACGACACAACAAGATACAGCACGACATGACACAATGCAACATGACATGTTACGACACGACACACAACAAAACGGTACAACATCACATCACTTGACACAATGTGATACAACAAGACACGGCATGATTCAAAACGACATGATATGACAGAATGCAACAAGACATGACATAACACAAGACGACATGACATGGCACGCCACGACACTTCACAGCAGGACATCAGACAACACAACACGACACGATTCCTCACGACACAATACGCCATGAAATGGAATGACATATCACAAGTACGGTACAGCACGGCACAATGCCGCACAACATGACACAACAGGACATGACATGACATGCCACAATGACCAACATAACACCACGAAACCTCACAACATGAAACAATATGCCATAACACGACCTGACATGGCATAACACAACAGCACACGACACAGCAGCACACGACACAACACCATACAGCCAACACAACATACAACTGAGCATGCAACACGACACGACAATATCTCACACAACACGGCTCGGCCCAACCCGACCCGACCCCAACCGACCCCACCCCGCCCAACCACACCCGACCCGACCCAACCCAATCCGAACTACGAAACCCGGCCCGAATCACCCAACCCGACCCGACCCGAACCCGTCCGACGCAACCCAATCTGACAGGACACAATACGACATGACACGACAAGACACGACACTACATGATACAACAAGACACGGCACAACCCCACACGACACAATACGCCATGACACTTGACAACATGACACAATGCAACCCAACATAATCCCACATGACACGACACAACACGACATGATTACTCACAGTCGTTGCCGACAGCAACAATGTCAGTGGAGAGAACATGTTTTGTTTCAGTTCAACAAACTAGTTCTGGATTAAGAGAGCCTTCATCAGTGACAGTGACGTGCGCCTCGCAGGACACATCCAGCCACGGAGATGCAGCGTTTGTTGCCATAAGGATGTTGGTGGTGCCCGTGTGGAAGTCACTTAGATCGCCCTCGCACTCGCTCTGTGACCGCCTTCCGGTCAGCAACAGCCGCTTTCAAACCCCCTGCAGTGATAGCATCTACCCTTCTGTTGCACCTTGCCTTTCTCTCGACAAAGATGATGGTCAACGGCTGCGGCGGCTGCGAGTTTGCTTCCGCCTTGTTTGGCCAAGCCCATGAGTTCCTGCAGAAGCCTGTCCAGCTTCTGGTCCTCTGGGACTTTCTCCAGCAGCTGCGAGACGTTTGCGGTGGGGCTAATGACGAGGCCCACCTTCACGCACACAGGCTTCTTCAGATACTCCTGTGCAATCGCTTCGTTCTCCTCTGGCGTGGTGGCACTGAAGAACCGTCGGTCCCTCGATGGCACTGATTGAGTCCTTGATCTCAGTGTACCTGTCCACCGCACGATCGTCTTCGATAAACCCCGTCAGTTCTCTCGGGAGGAGCGCCATTGCTCAAACTCTCGGCCCGGTTAACGGCCTCGATCAGAGAATTGCTGCCAGTCAACTACCGGTCGCCTGCCCCTCCGGCCAGCACCATTGGTGTCCCACAGCTATGTCCCGCTGGCTGCTCGAACCGGGAGGAGCTCATGCTTACACTCTCGGTCTCTCCCGTCGCTTCGCCGCCAAGCCACTGCGGCCTCTTGCGCAATTTTGGCCAGGATTTATGCATGCCGTCCGAATTGTTCTGTCAACATACAGGTACACTGAAAGGCCGCAGCAGGCGCTGTTAGCAGGTTAGATTCCCGACAAAGCGTAACTGACCCCACCTCCGGATAGGGTCCAGAGAATCAGGAGATAGGCAGGAAAGACCTCTCTCCCGCCTCTCTTGCTCCTTTTTCCAAGCTCTGTCCAGGAGTATGCCATGTTTGACCGGTGTCAAGTTCGAGCAATGTATGCCACTTTTGTACCCAAAGTATGCCACTTTTCCAACGCTAACGACCTGTGCGGACCATTTTAATGACTGTCATTCCGTTCATTCCATGGAAAGACAGAATGTTGATGCTCAATATTCATTGTACGAATCACCAACGCTGTACATGTGGCAGGAGGCACAGTTAGCCACACATAGATTGTTGACACAAAGACCATTAGTGTTCTGCCTTTGCCACCTCTACCACTCACAGCTCCTTCAGATTTGTTAGTGCACTCATGGAACCTGGGATGCTGCCAATCAGTTGATTACCCCACAAGTATCTGCAGCTCAAACGGTATTCATAAGAGGCACAAGAATGTCACAGGCAGTGCTTTGTACCATAACTGAAGCAAACACAATGCACATCGCATGATTCAGGTATTGCATCAAATGCAAGTGACAGCTCACAGCTGGTAACCACTATGTGGTGGAAGAGTGGGATAGAAGAGCAATCAATGTTGGATGGCTGGTTGGATGTTGACATCAATCCTCAGATAATGGATCGTGTCTGCTTGTGGAAGCATAAGATCAGGCTGTGACACAACAGTACATGCAAAGACGGTGCTACCTCTAGAGTTTCGGGACATAGCTCCAACATTTTCTCCATCAATTATAGATCTTACCAAGGTGCTGAGGGACGTAGAGCATATGTATGCTTAGTGACGATGGGACACAACGCAACATGACATGACACGGCACGGCACGACACAATACGGCACATCATCATGACACGNAGAGCAATCAATGTTGGATGGCTGGTTGGATGTTGACATCAATCCTCAGAGAATGGATCGTGTCTGCTTGTGGAAGCATAAGATCAGGCTGTGACACAACAGTACATGCAAAGACGGTGCTACCTCTAGAGTTTCGGGACATAGCTCCAACATTTTCTCCATCAATTATAGATCTTACCAAGGTGCTGAGGGACGTAGAGCATATGTATGCTTAGTGACGATGGGACACAACGCAACATGACATGACACGGCACGGCACGACACAATACGGCACATCATCATGACACGGCACGACACAATACGGCACATCATCATGACACGGCACGACACAATACGGCATGACACGACAGGATACGGCACGATACGGAATGACATAGCACGGCAAATTAAGGAACGGCACACAACAACTCCGGGTGACAAGGCATGGCACAACATGAAAGAACATGGCACAACACGACACGACACGACAAGACGCGACATGACACAACACGAAAAGACATGACACGGCTGGACACGACACAACATGGCACAAAACAACACAGTGAGCATGATATTGCACGACACACCACTACACAACACAAGACAATAGATCACAACATGACAGCACACGATACAACAACACAGCACGACACGACATGACACAACAGGACACGACACGATGGGACAGAACACGACATAATACGACATGACATAACACAACACGACATGACACAACACGGCACAACGCGACATGACACGACCCAACAAGACACAACATGACACAACACGCAACAGCATGACACGAGACGGCATGACACAACACGAAACAAAATGACACGCCCCGACATGACAGAACACACAACGGTACGACACGACATGACATGACATGACATGACACGACCCAACCCGGCCCAGCGCCACCTGGTCTGACCCGACCCGACCCAACCCAACCCAAACCGACCGGACCCGATCCGACCCGACCAGACCCCACCCGACCCAACCCGACCCAATCCGACCCGACCTGTTCCAACCGGACCCGATCCGACCCGACCTGGCATGACCCGATCTGACCCGACCGAACTCTTCCCGACCCGACCCAACCCAACAAGACCCGACCCGACCCGACCCGGCCAGAGCAGACCCGACTTGACCCAGCCCAACCGGACTAGACCCACCCGGCCCAACCCAACCCGAGTCGATGTAGCCTGAACCAACCCGACCCGACATGACACAACCCAAACCGACCCGATACGACCCGACCCGGACCAGCCTGACCTGACCCGAACCCGCCCGAACCAACCCAATCCAACACGACACATCACAAAAAAACACGACATCAGACGACAGGGCACAACAATACAAAACAACATGAAACAACACCATACAAAATGACAGGACATGACAAGACACGAAACAACATGAGAGGACATGACATAACATGACACGCCACAACACTTCACAACACGATACGACGCGACAAGACATGATGCCACACAGCACGGCATAACACGTCATGATTCCTCATCATGACACGATTCCTCACTACACGAGACCCGTGAAATGGAACGACGTGGCACAGCACAGTATGGCATGGCACAGCACAACACCACACACCATAGCAGGGCATACCATGACACATCACGACATTGCATGACACGACACGGAGAAAAAGACACAACAGGACACCATAGGACACCACAGGACACCACACAGTACCACACGATATGACACGACCTGTGACGAAACAGCACAACAGAGCACACTAACGGCAGCACATGACATGACACCACACAACAAGACATGATACGACACGACAGGACACGACACAACACGACAGAGCACAACACAACCTAACACGACACAGCACGACACGACTTAACACGACACGACACGACACAAAGTGACACTACACGACACGACACGACACGACACGACACAATACAACATGACACCAAACGACACAACATGACACAGCGCGAAACGACACAAAATGAGAAGACACAACAGGAGAAGACACAACATGACACCATAGACAAGACACAACACGATTCCACCCCACCCGACCTGGCCCAACCTGACGGGACCCGACCTGGCCCCACTCGATACGACACGACACACCACGACACAACACGACACAACACATCACGGTACAACACGAGATGACACGACACGGCAGGACACGACGCGACACAACACCACATGACATGACACAACACAATGAAAAGGACACAACACAACACAACACGACATGACACAACATGACACAACACAACACAACACGACATGACACAACATGACACAACACAACACAACATGACAGGACATGACACAATACACCACAACAATACGTGGCATGGCACAACACGCTACAAAACACATGCCACGACACAACACGACACAACACGACACGACGCGGCATGAAATGACACAACACGACACGGAACAACATGACATGACATGACACAACATGAAACGACATGACACGACACGATGCAAACCGACATGAAATGACATGACATGACACGACACAACATGACACAACACGACACAAAACTTGGTGGAAAAAACACAAAACGACATGCAACAACACAACACAACATGACTTGACACAACAGCACATGACATGACATGATATGACATGACACGACACTGCACAACATGACACAAAACAAGACGATACGATATAGCACAACACAACTTCACACCACACCACACCACACCACACCACACCACACAACACCATTCAACATGACATGTCACGAAACGGCACGACACAACACATCACAACATGACACGATACGATCCATCACGACATGACACAATAACAACATGACACGTCACGACATGGCACACAACGAAACGGTACAGCATCAGACCACACAACATGACTCAATACAACAAGACATGGCACGAGTCATCACAACACTTTGTGACACAATACAACAAGACACGACACAACACAAGATGAAACAACACGCCACAACCCTTCACAGCAGGACACAACGTGAAACAACATGACACAACACGACACGGTTTTTCACGACACGATACACCATATTTGGAACGACATAGCACAACATAGTATGGCACAGCACAGCACAACGCCGCACGACACGTGAAGACCACATGACATGACACACCATGACAAGACTAACACGACACAACACGACATGTTACGACATAAAACAACATGGCATAACACGACCTGACATGACATAACACAACAGCACACGACACGGCACCACGCGACACGATAGCACACAACACAAAACGACACGACCAATGCCACACAAAACAATACAACACGGCATGACACAATACTATATGACACAACACAACCCGGCCCGACGCAACCCGACCCGGCCCAACCCGGCCTGAGTTGCCAAACCCGACCCGACCCGACCGGACCCAACCCGACCCGGCCTGAACCGACGAGACCAGACCCAAACCCGTCCGACGCAAGACAATACAGCATGACATGACAAGACACGACACGACATAATACAAAAAGACACAGTGCAGCTCGACATGTCACGACAAGACATGAAACGACTTAATACGGCAGAGCACGACACGCCACAACACCTGACAACATGACATGACGCAACCCAAAAGGATCCCACAGGACACGACACAACACGACATAATTCCTCACAGAATGAGACTCCATGAAATGGAGTCTCATTCTGTGACAACATGGGCTGCTCCACCCCCCCCCCCCCCCCCCCCCCCCCCCCCCCCCCCCACTCGCCGAACCGGGCCCTCCGTCCCCATCTCCTCCGGAACCTGTGCTATCTCCACTGAATTTGCCAGCACCTCAAACCCACAGCACGCCTCCCCAACCTGCTGTCTATAGGAGGACCACGGGTCCATGGGTGGAGACATAGAGGCTATCTACGAGGGCTGCTCTGGTGGCTGCCGTGCATCTTGCTGCCGTTTGGGTGGCCCGCCGGCCCCATAAGCGATGGGAGGGATGAGAGAGATGACCAGGTCGCCCAGCACCCGGACTCAGTCAGTGGCGATAAAGACTGGCAGGCCGGCTTGTCGGGCCAACCCGCCTGCTGCCCTGACTGCTGTTGCGACCGTATCGTCAGCCAGCCGGCTCAACCCCTCCTCCCGGTGCAGCGACTGGCGAAGGTCCGCAACAACCCTCACCGTGCAAGCCTGCTAAAGAGATTCCTTGGCAACAATCCGTACCAGACGCCGTGCTGCCGCAAAGGTCTCTCGCACATGTACTGCCATGAGCGCCACCTCCCCAGCTGCCTCTTCATTGACCGATTGCACAATTTCCCACTCTTGAAACCACCCTGGCCACTGCTGCACCCTAGGCAGAGTCTGGACCAGCGGAGGGAAGCAATCGATTGCCACGGCCACCATAGCCACTGCCGAGTCCACCTTTGGGTAGAAAGGCAGGAAGGGGAGGGGCACAGGGGGTGCAGGAGGGGCAGACCGTGGGGCTCCTCCCCAGGGCGGCCCACTCTCTCCCACCGTCTGCGGGCCATGCTACTGCCGTCAACATACATGTCTCTTGCACCCGCTCCTGACACTCCCCGACGGACATGGCCGCCGCGCATATAGCTGTGTGGACTCACTCAGCTACTCGCACCACCGCCTCCGGGCCCCCTCCAACGGCTGGGCCCAAGGGTCTGGTAGCCGAGGTCCTATGCGCAAAAGGGTGGTGCGGTACAGTCCGTGCTCAACGATGTCCGCCACCCCATGGGCCTGGGTAGCGACAAAGTCAAGAGCCTCCCAAGCCAGCTCCACCCCCACCAGGAGGGAAGAGGACTCCGTCTTGGTAAGGATAGGGTCGTCATCTCCCCATCCCAGCTGCTGGACCGCCCAAGCCATCTCCCCCGCTGCAACGACCGTGTGTCCTGTGGCCACAACTGCCAACTGCACAGCGGCAACCGCCTCTCGGGCAGCACCCATGAACCTGTCTGGCACCCGAGCACAGTCAAGCTCTTCGGGATCAAAGCAACCACTCCGCCATGACAGCGGCTGCGTTGGTGTCCCCCCCCCCCC
>SZWC01006549.1:34182-54242 GCA_023375785.1 Penium margaritaceum
GTATATATATATATATATATATATATATATATGTGTGTGTGTGTGTGTGTGTATATATATATATATGTATGTACATATATGTTTGTATGTATGTATGTATATACACACATTTGCATATGTATGTGTTTAGCGGCAATAACGTCTGTTGAAACAAATAATCACTCATTGTCCAGTCACCATGCAGTACATGCGACACACAGCTTGGTTAGCCATTCTCCAAACACAGAATTGTTTCTGTCCTGCCACCACTACCACTCGCAGTTTCTGCAGCTTCATTAGGTCACCAATGGAAGCTGGGATGCTACCATTCAGTTGATTGTACCCCAATCTTCTGCAGCTCAAAGGGTGTTCATAAGAAGCAAGACAATGCCAAAAGCAGTGTTTTGTACCACGAGTGAAAGAAACACAGTACAAATTGCATGGTTCAGGTCTTGCTTCAGATGAAAGTGACAGCCTAGACAATTCTAGATTGATGTCACAGTGTACATTTGATAGGATCTCTCAACCAGTTTCCAACCGATCATATTCTTTTGAGGGATAGAAAAACGCGTGGACCCTAAAAACTGTAGATTGCTCATGGTACAACGTCCGGTACACACGCTTGTGTTGATTCTCTCCTTTGCGTGCATATTTCATGGTTGGAGCGAAGTGAATGTGCGAGACCACTCACAAATAAGAAACAGCAAGGTGGACAACTCACCAAGTGGTTGCTCAAGTGCATTGTGTGTGACCACTGAATCAGGGTGGGCACTACGGATTGCTCCGCAGTTTGTCGCTGTCATCAAAACAGTATCCACCAAAGGCTCAAACAGTGTTGCTGTTGACATCATCTGATATCCATTGCTTTTGCTTGGGATGTTAGAGTTGCAATTTGCAACTCTAACGTTCTTTTTGCAACTTGCAAAAAGAACGTGGCGATTGATATCAGCCTCAACAGTGAGAGATAGCAAGTGCATACATATGCATGCATACATGTACAATACATACATACATATACATATATATATATATATATATGTGTGTGTGTATAGATATGTATGTATATAGAGGCAATCTCTGCCACTGACGTCTGTTGATACAACTCAACACTCATTGTTGAGTTAACATGAAGTACATGTGGCACACAGCTTGCATGTCGAGTGCAGCAAGGGAGATGGTAGGGTAGCGTGGCTCGAGACAGCGCCACACGTCAGCCGGTTTCTCAAACATGCCGATGGCAGGTTCGAGTTCCCAGTTGTCGAGCTCGTCGCCATTGACCGGGCGCACGCGCTGCGTGAGCGCCTCCAGTGCAGCCAGCAGAGGAGACTTGGGGGTTCCTGCGGGTGCAGATGGTGCGGCGGGTGCGGTGCGCATAGGAGCTGCTGCAGCGCGTGAAGCATATGCACCGAGAAAGCGGTGGACAGTGCAGCGGACAATGTATGCGGAGACTGACTCCAGCGCAGAGTTGTTCACGTAGTACCTAACGTTGAAGTGAGGGTCGAGGACAGTTGCCACAGTGCAGTAGTCACTGGTAAGGCTGTAGTAATGCGCCATCTTCTGACGCGTCGCAGCCACGGCATCCCCCAACGGGCCCCCCTCCAGCGTCGCGCATGCGTCCAGCAACTGGTTGTACCAGGGCGTGCTGCAGCTGAGCGTCACGTACTTGTCGCCCTCGGCCCAGCGCTGGACCTCGGCGAAGATCTCCAGCGCACCCGACACATGGGACAGCATGTCCCAGTCTGCACCCGTCAGCTGCCACGTCTGCCTCTCTTCCTCAAGGACCACCAGGTAATCCTCAAGGTACTGGACCCCCACACCCTTGTTGATGATGAGGGCCTTGATCATCTTGTGGGTTGAACCCCAACAGGTGATGCAGTCGTTGGGGAGCCCGGGACCCTTGGTGGCTTTGAGCTCCTTCCATCGGCGGCGACGATCACGCCCGCCCAGGACGTGGTTGACCAAGGCTCGGGCCTTCTCCACTGGCCCCTTCACAGTGGGGTGCTGCAGCAAAGCGTCGACGCCAACCTCTGTTAACGCAGTGGCAGAAGCAATTGAACCACATCATGCTGTTGAAGTCGCACGGCTTCAACTGCGTCATTCGCGTCATCGCCGCCTTTTTGGCTGATGCGTATGTCCGCTGTTTCCTTGGTGTCTAGGAGCTTGCCATCCGGGAAATGCTCAGCATACGCCTCGGGATGCTTCTTGGCAATGTGTCCCGTCATGGTGGATGTCTGTCCGCTGGACATCTTGTACTCTTTTCCACAAAGAGTGCATATGCGGTACCCTGGACGTCCAGGGAATTCCTTGAAGACCTTGTGCACCGGACTCCGGTACTCCTCCTTGGTGGCCTCATCACCTTCCGGCGCATTGTCCTGCGCCTCGTTGATAGGGTGTGTTGCATGTGGCTTGCTTGGAACCAAAGACAGAGGCGTTGCAGCCGGCCGCGACGCGACCGAGTCAATGGGGTCCTTCGCATGTGGGTGACGCGACACGGTAGATGCAGGTGTCGCGGACGTCGTCGATGGCGTAGTGAGCACTGCCGGTGCTCGCTTCTTCTTCTTCTTCTTGCAGGGTCGAGCCTCCTCTTCTGAATCGGCGAGGTCGTCCATGGCTGGGTCATCGCCATCGTGGTCCTGCGGCGCGTCCTCATCTTCCGCTTTCCAGTTGTTGAAGGAGTAGTCCTGGTACTCGACCTGCTTGCACTGACGCAGCTGCTTCTTCAGCATGAGACGCGTACGCTCCTGCGCCTTGCGTGCAGCATGGCGGTGCATGGCTGTTGTGTTCGGTGCACTGAGCACCTTCTGCAGGGAGTCGAGAGTGGGGTCGGGGGCACGGAGCTGGTCTGCCATGGTGGACACTTGGGATCACAGTGGGAGATGGTGAAGTGTAGTGGGTGGTGTAGGCTTTTTTGTACGTAGGCGTCGTGCATGCACGACTTAGAGTGGTGGCCGAACCGCGGGTGAGATCGCCAACGGAGTACCACCGATTGCTTGTCGAAAACATGTGAACAGGTTATGGGGTCGTGTAGAAAGGTTCAGGGAGAAAACACACATAACAAACCTAATATGTGCGTCATATGGATTTCATAAAACCATGAAATTTCGAACAATCAAACATCAAGTGAGACGATGACCATGGAGGAGGAGTACGTTGGCCATGCGGCTTGTGAAAGTTTTCTTGGACACTGTACGAATAGTTCCGAGTATGTGCAGTCAGTTTTGGGCTGGTACAACGGACAACAAGTAGGAGTTTGACAGGCATGAGCATGCCTTGATACAATTCGATTGCTATGAGGAAATTTCCTAAGAGAAATAAGTCTACGTGGGGAATGTTTGACGTTCGATGTTCAAACCGAGCGGCGCAGGTGCGCCGCGGTATGACTAAAAAACACGTATAGAAACACAAACATTTTTTTCAGTAAGGACATGAACAAGAACGGCGGTCTGCTGCACACCGCCGTTTGCGACCGTTAAGCTGTCCAAAAGGTTATCAACTACGTTTGATGCACATTTTAAACTTCAGTGGGTACTAGGTACGACGGGCAGGTTCCACGACCTCTACGCGTTACCACTTTGCAGCAGCGAGCCCACTCACCAAAAGCAATGTTATGCGACATATAACATGCAAACCAGGCACAACAACATTGGACGGTCACCGGTAGGTAGTCAGCCAGGACACAGCTCGAGCGACGGACATCCAAGGCGCACCGCCGTGTCGCGGGTATACGTACCGTCGATTCAAACGATACACGGACATCTCGACCTGGATTGAACGGTTAAACACTGTTTACAGGTGTTAACCTTACGTGACAACAGCATAATGGTTGGTTATCTTGCACTACGTCGCAAACTGTGCCTAACATGCCCGGTAGCGTGTCGAGTTATGCACTGTCGATTTTCGATCTACACTTCGAATTGATGGATATTCTTGCTCGAATCAAATCGAAACATAACCGTCCAACGCCAGATCGAAATCGACCGGGTATGCGGATCGGGAAGATCGGAGTCGTCAACTTCGATCCAAACGATCACGATTCCACGTGATTCAGGCTTCAATCGATTTTTTAATCGAAATCAAAAATCGTTTTAACAGGACTCCTGGAATTCTGCAAGTTAGTTCATTGTTAAACAAGTATCTGCAGCTCAAACGGTGTTCATAAGAAGCAAGACAGTGTCAAAAGTAGTGTTTTGTACCATGAGTGAAAGAAACACAGTGCACATTGCATGGTACAGATTTTGCTTCAGATGAAAGTCACAGCCTAGACAATCGTAGATTGATGTCACAGTATAAATTTGATAGGACCGCCCTCATCCCTGCCTTTGATCTGCTTCTCGATCGTCAATCCCCTCCAAACCCCTTGATGGCCGACCTGTCAAACATAATCCTGCCGCAGCTCCGCAAAAGAGGCCAACCGCGGAAGAAGAATCGGTGCAGAGGAGGATCCGCGCGAAAAATGCTGGCCCCCGCGGGCGCGGTTGAGCGAGGGGTAGCGCGGATCTGGGAAAGGTAAAGATCAAGGTGTCCGCTAAGGAGTCGCCATAGGCGAGGGCAGCTCATCCGCGGTGGACACTCCAATGAGAGCACCGGTGGCAAAGGCGGGAAGGGGCGGCGGGGAAAACCGCGGTGCAAGGAGAACAGAGGCGAATCGCAGCGGGATCCGCAGTCACTGACAGCAGACAGGCAAGACAGCGGAGAGGCCGAGCAATCGGGGGAAGAACATCCAATCAGTGTAAGGGACCAAGCACCAATCACGGAGGAGTTACGGGAGACGCACCGCGAAGAACGAAGATTCAAGGAAGAACACGAAGAACCGCGTGCGCAAGCCGTGGATGAAGAAAGTAGACAGCAGAAGATATGCAGTGTGTGGGTGTCTGTGTGTCAGTAGGGACGAGACCCGCGGTGCGTAGCCGCACCGCGTGGAGTCCAAGTAAAAGGAAGTAGGGGGATGTGAGAGGGATGAGACCGTCGGCGTGTAGACATGCCGTGCGGAGTCCCAAGTAGAAAAGAGGCCTCACTAGCAGTAGGAGAAGTGTAACTCAGACCTGCTTGCCTTCCGAAGTATTCCATGTACTCCGCAATCAGCTTTATCAAAGTCATTGGTCTACTCTGACTCCTGTGCTCCGCCCATTGCTCTCTTGCCCTCAGTCGCTCTCAGAGTCCGGTCCGCGGACTATGGGAGTAGGTGCGTGAAGAACCAAAATTCCGAGTGAGGTGGGCTGCCGGCGGTGTCCCTTGCTTGCACACGTCCGCAGAACGGGGTTCCGCGGAGAGGCGTCGGACGCCACGAGGTGGTGGACTCCGGTGTGGGAAGAAGTGGAACGCGGAGCATCATTCATTGGTGAGGTGCCTGCGCAGAAGTCTAGAACTGTGGTCCGCGGAATAGCTGATAGTCGGGGGTTTTCCATTGTGGGTTGCCGTACTCTAGTGGCTCGCGGAGTGTCACTTCTCATTAAGGTGTATGCGCAGCAGTCTGAAACTCGTGGTCCGCGAAATAGCCTCTGGCCTGAGGGTGACAACGGTGTCTTGCTGATCACTTGTAGTAAACTGGTGGTAGTGAAGTGAGTTATCCGCGGATATCCGCGGAGAGTTGCCGTCCGCGGAAAAATCAGGGACGCGACAAAATTGGGGGTATCAGTGTCATGGTGCGGTGAGCGTGGAGAGTTCTTTGCTCTTTGCCAGCAAAACGGCACGTGCCTTTCAGATCAGTCGTTTATGTCGGCGGCCAGTTTCTTGCATCAGGACACGAGGCGATGGCAGCAGCAGTCATCAGCGCGGTGCTTCCTGCCATGACGGGCCGCGACCTGCGCGGGAAGCCGGGATTCTTCACCTGTGTTGTCCCGCGCACCAGTCAGCTCCTCACCAGGCTCCGATCCGCTCGCCCAGCACCGACGAGTGACCGAGTGGTTGGAGCAGCTGCACTGGCGCCGCATTATGGATGCGCTGGCCGCACACGTGGAGGTGGAGAGTGTCCACAGTTCCGACAGCCATGGGTCAGCCCAGCATCAACAGGGCCAGGGGGGCCAGCCAAACGTGCCACTTGGGGCGCAGTGGTTCTCCGATGCGCCACCTTCCCTGCAGAAATCCTCCGGTGGTGGAGAGCTCGAGGTCTACCGCGGACTGGTGTATCGGCGTCGGGGCGGGCAGCAGCAGGTCCCTGGCGGAACAGAGGCGCAGCACGTGACCCCGCCAGCACACCCGCAACCCTTACCGTTGAGTCCCGAGGATTCAGGGATCCCCGAGGTACCAGCACCGGACGAGCAGTGGATGTTGGCGCAGTAGCAGAGGGTGGGACTCCTAAACCCCGCCCTTGGGATGCCTCAGGACACAAACCCGCCGCAGCAGCCGGCCGGGGCAATCACGGGCGCCCTGACCGCGGAACCACCTGTGCCTGGATTACAGCAGCAGCAGATGGTCGTATCCACACAACCTACAGGAGGCATGCAGATGGGGATGCCTATGTCCGTGCAGGCATCGGGAGTTGCGCAGCCACCAGTGAACCAATTTCCCATGGGCCAGACTCTCCTGACCATGGGAACAACCACGGCGGAAGCGGCCGCGCAGCTCCAAGCAATCGGAGTGGTCCAGCCACCGAGTTATCCACGGCAGCAGCACACGAGGGTGGACAGGCAAGTACGGTGCAACAGCTCCCCGCATCACAGCCAAACCCGATCACCCTGCCAACCGGGGCAACCCCGCAGCCACCTGCACCAAACGCAGTTCCACAGCAGCAGGTGATAGTGAGTACTATGCAGACAGGAGCTACACTGCATCCGCCGGCGATGGGACTGCAGCAACCAGCCCATCCGCCACAGCAGCTCATGATGCAGACGGGGATGATAACAGGATCCTCTGTAGCCACAATGCCGCCACAACAGATGTCCCAGCCCGGAGTAGGTGCCCTCAACCTGGGAACCACGATCCAGCCCCCGATGACCGGGACCCAACCAACGAACCATCAGCAGCAGGCGTTTGGAGGCGGAACGCAACCGACAACCATGACACAAACTCCGACTACCACGTCGACACCGTGGATAGCCCCGACGCAGCAGCAGATGGGCCCGGCACCGATGCGAGCGGTGCCGCCGACGCAGACACCCAACATGCTGTCGCAGCCACCCATGCCTGTCTATCAGCAGCTTCCGCACCAGCAACTCGTTGGAACCATGCCAGTCGGAGCGGCTCCCCAGATGCCACAGCCAACTGCACAGAGCCATCTGTACCTACTCCCACAGCAGATGCAAGGGCTTCCGCACCTGGCTGCCAACACTGGGCATACCGCTTCTCTCCACCCTGCGGCAGCGGCCTCACCTGCCCAGATGTACTGGGTGCCCCAGACAGCGGCGCCACCAGCGCAGGGGACTCAAGTTCTGCCGATTGGGACAGCATTCTTCTCCACGCCCTACACAGGTACCATACCCGCTCCCTCTTCCTAGTACATGCCTCTCCCACCCATGCAAGCAAATCCTCCTATGCCCGCGGGGCAGCTTCCGGTGCCGATTCCTCCGAGTCGATACTCCGCGGCTCCACCTGCCCCTTTTCCCCCGCCGCATGCTGTGACTGCATTGACGACTAACCGCAGCACCGTCCCGCAGCTACAATACATCCGCTCCGAACATGCCAACATTCCCCGACTAGACTCCTTCAAGGGTGCCCCAGAGGAAGACCCCTGGGTCTAGCTCAAGAAAATCACCCTCTACACTAGCATCGGCCGGATTCCGCCCGACCTTTGCCTCGCCACTGCTGAACTTCACCTCAAGGGAGCAGCAGCGGACTGGTACAACGCGC
This sequence comes from Penium margaritaceum, assembly GCA_023375785.1. Classification (NCBI taxonomy): domain Eukaryota; kingdom Viridiplantae; phylum Streptophyta; class Zygnematophyceae; order Desmidiales; family Peniaceae; genus Penium; species Penium margaritaceum. The sequence goes on from SZWC01006549.1 coordinate 41,947, forward strand.
GAGCGCCTTTATCGTCTTTCGAAGACTTTGGTAACGCCCTCATCGAGCGCTTCAAGCACCTGACAAAGGAGGAAGCGTTGTGAAAGATTGAGAAGGAGGTCATGCGCAAGGACGATGACATTCGCAGATTCTTGGACTAGTTCCTGACCTGGGCCTCAGTGGCCAAGAGTCCGCAGGGGGAGGGCCTGCCGCTCTGGGTTCTGCTGCAGAACCTCATCCGCGCACTTCCGGATGAGATCAACAGTCTCATGATCGCGGACCGCTACCTGTCCCTTCAAGATGCGGTGCGGGACGCTACGGCTATCTTCACCAGACAGCGGTTGACCCGACAGTACCAGGGCGGCGATACCCGTGCACCCCCATCTTCACATGTCCCGCCTCCGCAGCAGCAAAAGCCCAAGGCTTGCTATACGTGCCAGAGCCTGGAGCACATTGCCCGGGATTGCCCTCGCAAGCGACATGCAGCTCCGCGCCCTGAGCCAGCTTCCCAGGATCCCATGGTCCAGCAGTGGCAGCAGTACTACAACCAGGCATGGCCGGGCCAGTAGCAGCAGCATCAGCAACAGCAACAGCAGCACTTGCAGCCACCGCTTCCACCTCCCACTGGACAAGATTCGGCGGCTCAGGGAACGGATCAAGGCATCTTACCAAACCCGCCGCCAAACCCTACGGCTGGCGCTCGTAATGTAAAACTGGGTCTGCACATGGCCGAGGACGAGACTACGGAAGCAACGCCCACGCCTGCAGAGACAGAACTCATCTCACACGCCCGTCAGATTAAGCTCCGCGGATGGGACCTCCAGGAAGCTGCGCAGCTCCAGGACGACCTGCGACGGCGAGCAGAAGCTGCCGAGGCCCGGTTATAGGAGGCTATCGCTGCCCGCTCAATGCGACCCCCCGAAAAGCGCCAACAATCAAACCCTGTGCCTGCAATGCCCGTAGCTGCTCCACACATCTCATCTGCACCCCAGCCCACTCCCACCCTTGCAACCGATTCCACAGACCCGATGGAAAGACTCTTCACCACTCCCATCGCTTCCGTGAACTTCTTCAACTTCCTCCGCCTCCACCCAGAGCTGGCTCCGCGGCTCAGAGAGGAATTCACCAAAGCCAACCATCACCTCCAAACCGTTGGCATCTCACTTGCTTGCACCACTCCGCCCCACGGCTCCCTGAACACCCGATGTATCGTGGTCGAGGCCCCTCCCGCATTGACCACAGAGGAGATGGACTGGGGCTGGGCACCACAGCCCCTGGAGCCACCCCGCCGCGGCGACCGCCACTACGAGGTGGCTTGGTGCGTGGTCTGGATCTGTGGTCGTAAGTTCCTGGCCATCATTGACACCGGTGCCACCCACACCACTGTGGCCCTCTGCGTCCTCTGCCTCGTTGGATGGGCGGACCGCATCCTCATGACGCGGCGGCTGTTCAGTAACTCCGCTGGCGGATTGGATTACGGAGATGGTGAAGTGCGGGGATTACCCTTGCAAGTGGGTACCCTGCACGAACCAGTGGATGTCCAGGTGACTCAGGCGCGGACCTATGACGTCCTCCTGGGCATGGACTATCTCCTTCCGCGGCAGGGCAATCTCTTGTTCTCCCTCGGCGTTATGCAACTCACCTCCGCCTCGGGCACAAAAGAGTACGCCCTCATCACGGTGGGGGACCGCGTGACGGTGCCAATATCCGACGCCTCACCCTTTTCTCTCTCAGAGGCGGCGCAGGAAGACGCACACGCCCGATTCCCAGCGGAGCCCTTTCTTGATGCAGAGCAGATGTCTGTCGAGGAGTGGCGTGAGCGCTCCGCGGACAATGCAGAACCAGGAGTGCGTGCGAACCTTCTGGGACTCTGGCAGCAGAGCGAGAAAGAATTTGGTCAGGGACTTCCCCTGGAGGAAGACGATGACTTCTACCCCATCCGAAACAAACCACCGCCCCCACCCCCGCGGTGGGACCACATCCTGCACCCCCGCCTCTCCGCGGCCCAGAAACAGGCCTTCCGAGATTTGTTGGATTCCTTTACCGACATCTTTGCTGGCTCCGCGACAGACTTGGGTGCTGTCGATGCCTCCCATGTCATCAACACTGGCACAGCGACTGCGATCAAACAGAAAGTCCGCCGCATTCTCCCGGACCAGGAGCAGATTATCAACAAGGGTCTCGCGGAGCTGAAGGCACAGGGTGTGATTGTCCCTATCGTTAGCCCCTGGCGTGCCAATTTGGTGATTGTTGGGAAACCGGATGGCTCCAAACGATTCTGTGTCGACTTCCGCGACCTGAACCGCGTCACAGAGGAGGACGCCTACCCCATGCCGCTGATCGTCGACATCCAGGAGCATCAGCAGGGGCGCGGATGGTTTGCAAAACTCGACGTAAAGGCAGCCTTCCACGCCGTCCCCATGCATTCGGATTCCATAGCTAAGACGGCCTTCGTCACCCCCGACGGTCTCTACGCCTTCACCCATATGCCCTTCGGCCTTCGCAATGCCAGCGCCACATTCCAGCGCGTCATGGACTCTACCCTCCGCGGCATCCCCAATGTGAGCTGCTATATCGACGACATTATGGTCGCAGCCCACAGCTTCGCAGATCTCTTCTCCTCTCTCACCGCCGTCTTCACCGCCCTCTGCGCTGCAAACCTCAAACTCAAGGCCGCCAAGTGCTCCATTGGTGCCGCGGAGATGGAATTCCTGGGCTTCGTCATGAGCGCCAACGGCATCAAGACTGACCCCGCCAAGATTGCAGCTGTCCAGGAATGGCGTCAACCCACAACCGCGGGACAGGTCAAGATCTTCCTCGGCTTCGTCTCCTTCTACCGTAAGTTCGTCCGCGATCACGCGCGCATTATCCGCCCGCTGCAGCAGCTGACCCATCAGGACATCCCCTTCGACTGGACTCCGGAGTGCGCCGCTGCGTGGGTGGAGATCAAACATCGGCTGGTCACTGCCCCCATGCTTGAGTTCCCTGACTTCAACCTACCCTTCTCCATCACCACCGACTGGTCGCGGGACGGCCTTGGCGCCGTCCTGTCACAGTCTGTACAGGAGCCGATCCAGCGGGTGATTGCATATGCCAGCTGCGCCCTCACTGACGGAGAGCGGAACTACCCACCAGTGAAGGGTGAATGTCTGGCGGTGCTATGGGCCCTCCAGCATTTCCGCGACTACATCAAGAATGGCAAGCCTTTCACTGTTCTCACCGACCATCAAGCGTTACAGTGGCTCCTGACGACACAGAACCATGAGGGCATCTTGGCCAAATGGGCCCTCCTTCTGCAAGGATATAACATGAAAATCAAGTATCAGCCAGCCCTTGCCAACCGCAACGCCGACGCTCTCAGTCGCCTTCCCTGCACGGACTGGCCGCACCTCACGGATCAGCACGATGGTCTCCCTGAGCCTCCCCCTGCAGCCCCACCTGTCCCCGCGGATGTTGAGCCTCAGTGGGAGGGCGTCGCTCGAGAGTTCACGGAAGAAGAATCCGCGGCTGCTTACCAACTCTTGTCCGAGCTGGAAACCTCTGATGACTTTGAAACCGCGGAAACCCTCCCCGCTCCTCCCGAGAGTCTCTAGCTTGCCCGCCGCTTCAACCCCACCATTTGCGGCTGGACGCTCAAAGAAATCGCGGCACACATCCCCCCTCGTTCTTCCCTCCCACGGCCACGGCGGACTCCCTCCGCTGTGATGGTTACCAATGCTCCTACGCCGACACCTTCTGCCTCCTCGCTTCTCGATACGCGTCATCCCCTGTCCCTGGTGGATTTCCTCCTTCACTCACCCGAGTCAGCGGACCATCTCCAGACTCTCTTCTCTTCCTCGAATCCCTCCCTCACTCCCGTCGGCATCCACCTTTCATGCACCCGCGCTACCGGCGTCCGCATGGTGACTCATGCTATCCTCGCGACCCACTCTCGCGTCCGGGAGGAAGCCTGCCGCGCGCCATGCACGTGGGCTCCTGCTCTGCTGATCCCCGGTCCGCCACCACCTGCAACGGTCCACGTGGCATGGTGCCACGTATGGGTATGTGGTCGCAAGTTCGTGACCATCGTGGACACCGGCGCCACCCACACCACCATCGCGCTACGGATGGCCCGCACCTTGCGCCTCGCCCATCTCATCATACCCACTCGGCTCCACCTCTCCATCTCCACCGGGGCCATCGACGCACCCCTCGGCCAAATCGCGGCCCTCCCCATGCAGGTCGCCAATGTGCATGCACCGCATACAGTGCAGGTGTGCGATGTCCGCACGTATGACATGCTCCTCGCGGCTGAGTGGCTCGCGCCGCGTCAGGCGGATATATTGCTCGGCGCGGGCATTCGCAGTCTCATTTCTGCTTTCGGCATTTGTTCGTTCACGCCCCTTTTTACTTCAGCCCGCCCGCTCTCAGCTCCCTCTCCCATGGTTGTCACGCCACCTGCCTCGGGCACTCAGCTCACACGCCGCATTACTCGTAGCTCCGGCACCAACCCCGGCACAGCCTCCGCCATGGCTCGCTCTCCCAGCGCGGGGTCCGCGCCTTCGAACAGGGGGGGTGATGGCGCTCCAAGGCGTGTCATCAGGCGACAGAATCCAGGCCGACCAATTGGCGCAGGACGCTCCACGCCACCACCGAGAGCAGTATCACGGAGAGCATCGCCGGCCTCAGCCCCCTCCGCGGCAGTTGCAGCGGCAGCACCTGGAGCCTCTCCGGCACCAAGCCCTTCCGCGGCACCGGCAACAGCAGCTGGAGCCTCCCTGGCACCAGGAATTCCAGCGGCACCGGCAGTGGCAGCATCATCTGGAGCCCGTCCGGCGCCAGGAACCTCAGTGGCACCAGTCGCAACAGTATCACCTGAAGCCCCTCCGGCACATGGCCGTTCCGCGGCACCAGTAGCGGCAGGGTCAACCAGAGCCCCTCCGAAACCAGGTCATCCTGCGGCACCAGCAACGACAGCATCCCCTGTGGCATCTTCGGTACTGAGCCCCTCCGCAGCAGCAGCAGTGCTACCCAAGGCATCTCCACCATCAGGCCCTCCTCCATCCTCGGCAGTAGCGGCACCCGCAAAGACACCGCCACCCGCGCACTCCTCCTCTCCACGCGGATTCTTGCAACCCCCGCTCAGTGCTGGGACAATCTTGGAGGGGGCACAGACACAGCTGGAGGAGAGCTCCGGCGACAGTGGAGACCATCCCAAGGTCAACCACCTGCTGGAGATGGTGAGCAGCGTCATCCTTCACCTACAGGATGAACTCCCGGAGGTAGTTGGCGCAAGCATGGGGAATTCCTTTTTTAACCCCACTTGGCAGATGACCTTGAAGGGCGCGGCCAAGACGGTCCTCGCTCTTGGGCCGCGAGCACGCCAAGTCCAACTGCTGGAGACGGCGGGGGCCGAGCGTCTCATCTCGGCGCTCCACGACCTCCTCAACCTTCGACCGGCGCAGGCCATGGCGTTCGTGGCAACACTTCTTGACACGGAGCAACCAGACCGCAACGTGAATGCCGCGCGCGACTGGTGGCTCCTAGTCCGCCGTAACCAGGCCGCAGACCCCACGCGCCGCTACGTGCATCTACTCCAGGAGCGTGCCCGGGCGCTCACCGTATATCACGCCGCATGTATGCCAGCGGGAACGATGGAAGTGCCAGAACGAAAGACGTCGGACAGAACTGGAGGTGGGGCTACCTCTTCGGTGTCATCTCCCGCAGATGGGGAGTGCAGTACACGGCAGCGGAGCTGGCAGGCATCACCGCGGCAGAACAGCACTTCGAACACTGGTATGCCGCTTTCGGGAAAGATTGGCAGATGGCCCAAGATGGTGCTCTGCGCCAACGGGCTGAGACTGCAGTGGCTGAGGGATTGTGGAAAGCGCTTCCGCGGACAAAAACTGCACTAACAGAGGAGGCGGTGCGTCATTGGGCCCGAGAAGCTGTTGCCGTGTGTCGAGATGAAAAGAACCGTACCATCATGGAGACTCAAGAGGCCCAGGAGTACCTCCGCGACTCCCCCGAGCTCGCAAACATGCGGGAACGGTTGAAGGCGCTCAGGCAGCAGATGGCAGAGGACCGGAAGCGGAAGGCCGAGGCGGCAGCACAGCAAGAGGCGGCGGATCAGGCAGCGGGAGTACAGTCGGCGGCTGAACCTGCAGCTGCGGAACATAGCACGGGAACGGAAGGCGCGCAGGCACAAGAGGGGACCACAACGGCGGCTGCGGCCACGGCTGCAGGAGGAGCAGTGGCAGCCGTTCAACAGGTGGCGGGGAAGCAGGAAGCAGAGCAGCAGGGAGTGGCACAGGAGGGGAGCGGGAGACAGGCTCAGGATACGCCGGGGTACACCAAGGCAGCAGCCGCCGGACAGGAAGCGCGGAAGAACACCCCCCAGCAGCCCCTTTCGGCCGCTCTACGTGCCCGAAAAGCCAAACTCCAGCGCGCGGCCAGGCGGGTCATGGCATCCGCGGAGACCAGTAAGCAGGCTGCCTCAGCCCATGCGGCGTCGGTCAGCCGGGAGGCTCCCCCACCGATAGATTCCGCGGCGAGAAAACCTGCACCGTCCGGGGAAACTACACCGACATCCCGCCGCAAGGGACAAGAGAAGCGGGCCATTGAGGACAGCTCCACTGCCACGCCCCCCGCCAAACGCAGCAAGCAGCTCCACTCCGCCCAAGAGCCTCGCCAGGATGTTGACCCAGAGCAGCTCGCGCAGGTCCAGCGGAATATCGTTCAAGCGATGGAGCTGCTTCTGGCGGTATCCCGAAACGTCCCGCTGCCTGCAGGATCGGTCCCAACCCAACTTCAACCCCTCTTGGGGGGTGCGGGTGCCACACCACCACAAAAGCGAGGGGTCAAGGAAAGCGCCGCGGCTGCCACGCTGCAAAAGAAGACGGGCGGAGTGGTGATCTCCGAACTCAACGAGTCACCGCCGCCCGATGAGGACCAGCCCATCGCAAAGGGGCGGGGCTTGCTGCGGCTCAGCGAGCCAGTGGGGTGACACAAAACAGAGCCGAAAGCAGGTGAGGCCCGCGGAGCACGCAGCCGGCGGCACGAAGTGGCACCTGAGGTGAAGCTGCGGAGTCAATGGAACGAAGGAGAGTTCCGCACGGTGGGAATCTTACGCCTCTTCCCAGCCCCAGAGAGCTGGGACAGAGAGCCCCACGCCTATGACGAGAGCAACCAGCATCACCTACAGGTGATGAAGGCGGAGCAGGATGCACGGCGGGCCCAGGGATTGCCGGCGCTGGAGAAGGAGAGGAAGAGAAAGCCGGGGGAGGCTGCCGCAGAGAAGGCGGGGAAGGCACAGGGACCAGTCGAAACACAGGACTGGAGGATATGGCAGACTGCAAACATCCTGCTCCGCGCCACAACCGAGAAGCAGCAGCAAGTAGAAGCGGACAAGGTGTACAAGGCTCTGGGAGCTCAAATGGGGATGGAGTACGACAGGCGGAAGAAGGATGATCTCGCCCGTCTCTGTCAGAAGTACGCATGGGAAGGCGGGCGCCTCTGGCGGATCACGCCGCAGGTTCTGTGGGTACCTCCGCCCACCATGCAGAAGGCGGTGATCGAGGCCTACCATCATCACCACCACTCCGGCATCCAGGACCTCAAGGAGCGCTTCACCCCCATCTTGCACGTACCAAACCTCCTAGCCATCGTGAAAGAAGTGGTGCAGAACTGCGCACCATGTGAGAGACAGCGCAAAATACCACCACGGGACATGCCGCTTTTCCTGCCCTCTCCCATCGGGGAGCCCTTGGACCGCATCATCATCGATTTTCACGGGCCTCGCCCTCGCCGCACCCAAGGAGAGCGGTACTGGATCGCAGCAGTGGACCATTTCACCAAGTACATCTGGGTCTTGGCGGTCCCCGATAAGTCCTCCGAGCGAGCGGCACGATTCATCTGGGAGGAAATAGTCTACCGCTTCGGGGGGTGTCGCGTGGTGCAAAGTGATAATGGCACCTAGTTCGCCGGAGCATTCCGCGAGGAGCTTGCGGAGTGGGGGGTGCAACATGTGCACTCTGGGCGGTATCGGCCTCAATCCCAGGGCCAGGTCGAGCGGCTGCACGAGATCCTGGAGCGGGTGGTGGCCACCGCGGAGGTGAAGGATTGGGGGGAGACTCTCAAGAAGACTGCCCACTTCATCAACATCACCCCCAGCCGCGCCACGACGTTCTCGCCACATGCCCTCGTATTCGGGCAACCTCCACGCGCGGCACTGGGCATGCCGCAGCCTCCACTGCGGCTGCCACTGGACCCGGAGCAGCAGTAGGATGGCCTCTCAGAGGACGAGCGAGAACTGGTGAGGGACAAGGAGGTGCAGGAATGGTACCGGGCGTGGTGCCAAAAGACAGCCGCGTTGCGGGCCGAGGCACGACTTTGAGCCTCGGTCTCGGCCTGGCGCGGGTGTGACGCCGCCAACCGACGCCTCAACCATGGGGTAATCGAGGCGGGGAACCTGGTGTACCTCCGCCCGTTTCCAGGCGCAGGGCGTGAAGCTGAGGAGCCGCGACAGGTGTATCGCGTGGCCGCGGTTGACGCGGGACGGGTGTGGCTGGAAGGGCCAGATGGATTCAGTGAGCGGAGTTACCCGGCGACAGAGTTTGTGCTGCTACCCCCAGCATGACAAACACACATACCCGGCACAGGTGCAGCGCTTCCTCCGCTGGAGGAACGCAAGGGATCGAGGGGTTAGCGTGTGGAGGAAGTACTGGAACGTTGTGAAGCCCAAGTGTCAGAACAAGACGAGGCGTGGAGCCAGGAACCACAGAGGGAGGAACCAACGAACGGCTCCGACGTGCAAGAGGGTTCCGCGGGGGGAAGGCAAGTGGGACGAGGACAACGAGAATAGGGCCAGCAGTAGCAGGAGCAGCAAGAGCAGCAGCAGGGAGAGCGCGAGCAGCCGGAGCTGCGGGAACAACAGCGGCAGTCTGAACCAGAGCAGGCCGGCAGCGGAGACCTGACCCCAAGAGTGTCCCCTGCCATCCCGCGGAAGAGTGCTCACATGAGTCCCCGCGCTCTAAGCGCCTACACAGGTCCTTGTGTGGTCTGCGGGGAAAACCTCCCTGAAGCGACACTCATGAAGGTTGTCTGCCACGTCTACGGCCAGCCGGCACACCAGGGGCTGGCCAAAAGCTGCATCGGCATGAACCGCACATGTCTGCGGTGCCTCAATGAAGGATCGGAGGAGGCGGCAGCGGAAAAGAAAGAGGGGGAAGGCGGAGCCGGTCCGGATGCCGGAGGGGAAGGAGGGGCGCACGAGAGATGGGATCCGGACGAAGAGGAGGAGGAGGAAGAGGAAGAGAAGGAAGAAGCAGGGGCCCGGCGAGGGCCCCGCACGGTCACAGGGGCCACCATGCAACAGTGGCAGCAGGAAGGCTGGATGGCAGCGGCAGAGGAGGCGCGGAAGGAGAAGGAGCGTCAGACATGCGCCCAATGCGGGCACCGCTGGGGCAGGCGGGTACAGGAATGTGGGGGCTGCCAGCGGCGGATATGTGACAGATGACTGGAGCAGCCGCGGAATGCAAAAGGAGAATGGAGCGGACGAGAAAGGTGTAGACAATGCCGCCGGGAGATTGAGGATGAGCAAGGGGTCCGAAAGCCACCGCGAGTCGCCGCGGAAGGAGAGGAAGTGGACTCGGAGGACGAAGAGGAGCAAGACTCGCCCAAGGCGGCCGCGGAGAACTGTCCTACCTGCGTAAAAGCCGTCCGCGGAGGAGAACATTGTATCCACTGCCACAGGATGGCCCACCAGAGATGCCTTGTGACGAGAAGTTCAGTGTGGGCGGGACAGTGTCACAGATGGGTGGGGCTAGCAGTCGTGGAAGAAGGGGCGTCGCTGTCCTACGCCACCGAGACCTTGGCCCCCCTCTGCGCGGGGTGCAGCGGGGACCTGAACGAGTTCGGCAAACCCTGCGGGATGTGTTGGACCATGTGTCACCTGCAGTGTGGGGAACGCGGAAAGGAGGGCATCTGGACCTGCAGCAGTTGTCAGAACAAGCAGCGGAAGGTCAATTGGAAGTTCTCGAATAAGCGTACCTGCACGGGGGACAACTGCGGTGGCCGGCTTGAGGGGACATCCTATCGGTGTGAACACTGCGGGGGCGTCGCGCATGACTCCTGCGCGGAAGAGGTGGGACGGAACAGCGAAGGCAAGCGGATATACCGATGCTCAAGCTGTAAGAAATACGAACGCGCGCCTCACTGCTCCTCGTGCAAGCAGCTGGTCAAGACACCCACAATTGGGGCACGGTCTGAAGGGTGCAGGCTCTTCGTTCACGACGAGTGCGCACTGAAGCTCCAACGAAAGGGAGGAACAGTGGAAAAATACTGCAGACCATGCCAGGAACGAGGACGCGCCAGACCTCGCCAACACTTCACGCGGAAGGGTCGCTGAGAGCCTCTGGGACAGAGGCTTGAAAAAGGGGGGGGGGGTTGGGGGCATTCGTGTCAAGCATAATCCTGCCGCAGCTCCGCAAAAGAGGTCAACCGTGGAAGAAGAATCGGTGCAGAGGAGGATCCGCACGAAAAATGCTGGCCCCCGCGGGCGCGGTTGAGCGAGGGGTAGCACGGATCTGGGAAAGGTAAAGATCAAGGTGTCCGCTAAGAAGTCGCCATAGGCGAGGGCAGCTCATCCGCGGTGGAAACTCCAATGAGAGCACCGGTGGCAAAGGCGGGAAGGGGCGGCGGGGAAAACCGCGGTGCAAGGAGAACAGAGGCGAATCGCAACGGGATCCGCAGTCACCGACAGCAGACAGGCAAGACAGCGGAGAGGCCGAGCAATCGGGGGAAGAACATCCAATCAGCGTAAGGGACCAAGCACCAATCACGGAGGAGTTCCAGGAGACGCACCGCAAAGAACGAAGATTCAAGGAAGAACACGAAGAACCGCGTGCGCAAGCCGCGAATGAAGAAAGTAGACAGCAGAAGATATGCAGTGTGTGGGTGTGTGTGTGTGATTAGGGACGAGACCCGCGGTGCGTAGCCGCACCGCGTGGAGTCCAAGTAGAAGGAAGTAGGGGGATGTGAGAGGGATGAGACCGTCGGCGTGTAGACATGCCGTGCGGAGTCCCAAGTAGAAAAGAGGCCTCACTAGCAGTAGGAGAAGTGTAACTCAGACCTGCTTGCCTTCCGAAGTATTCCATGTACTCCGCAATCAGCTTTATCAAAGTCATTGGTCTACTCTGAGTCCTGTGCTCCGCCCACTGCTCTCTTGCCCTCAGTCGCTCTCGGAGTCCGGTCCGCGGACTATGGGAGTAGGTGCGTGAAGAACCAAAAGTCCGAGTGAGGTGGGCTGCCGGCGGTGTCCCTTGCTTGCACACGTCCGCGGAACGGGGTTCCGCGGAGAGGAGTCAGACGCCACGAGGTGGTGGACTCCCGTGTGGGAAGAAGTGGAACGCGGAGCATAATTCATCGGTGAGGTGCCTGCACAGAAGTCTAGAACTGTGGTCCGCGGAATAGCTGATAGTCGGGGNCGGAGTCCGGTCCGCGGACTATGGGAGTAGGTGCGTGAAGAACCAAAAGTCCGAGTGAGGTGGGCTGCCGGCGGTGTCCCTTGCTTGCACACGTCCGCGGAACGGGGTTCCGCGGAGAGGAGTCAGACGCCACGAGGTGGTGGACTCCCGTGTGGGAAGAAGTGGAACGCGGAGCATAATTCATCGGTGAGGTGCCTGCACAGAAGTCTAGAACTGTGGTCCGCGGAATAGCTGATAGTCGGGGGTTTTCCATTGTGGGTTGCCGTACTCTAGTGGCTCGCGGAGTGTCACTTCTCATTAAGGTGTATGCGCAGCAGTCTCAAACTCGTGGTCCGCGGAAGAGCCTCTGGCCTGAGGGTGACAACCGTGTCTTGCTGATCACTTGTAGTAAACTGGTGGTAGTGAAGTGAGTTATCCGCGGAGATCCGCGGAGAGTTGCCGTCCGCGGAAAAATCAGGGACGCGGCAAAATTGGGGGCATCACGACCTCGATCCTGTCGATCTCGATCTCGATCTCGATCCTGATGCTGCCAAGTCAACACTGGTATACATATGCATGCATACATTCTCAAAATTTTGTATATATAAATGTACATATGTATATATAGATATGTATTTGTATGTATATATATTTGTATGTATGTATACATATGTGTATATATACTTTTTGTATATATATATATGTATACATATATGTACAAATATGCACATGTATGTGTATGTATATGTCTGGTGAAATAACTCAACACCTATGTTGATAAAACACGTGAAAGAACTATACGGGCCGTATTACACGTCCCAAAATGGGTGAATATCCCGTATTTTATAGCCCTATGGGAGGGGGGGGTAGTGC
>SZWC01006549.1:73740-100506 GCA_023375785.1 Penium margaritaceum
GGGGGGGGGGGGGGGGGTAGCGCTTTGGAAAATGCAACACGCTGGATCAGCGGGTCGCCTTTTCAGCGGCACTACTTGAACTGCCGACACCAGCTGTGCGGCGCGCTAGGCGTAACGTCGGAAACGGTTGATTTGGCAGGAAGCGACTGAGCGTCAACTCATGCACTGCGTGCAAGATACGACGGTCATGGCAGGTTGAAACCCCTTAAATAAGGGAGCGGACAGTCTGGGGCAGTTGGCGTCGTCCACATTGTATTTTCCCATCGGTTGTCCACGTCCAGTCGGTCAACTCACAGTCAACAGTGGTCCAATCCGGTGGGCAATCGACACTGCACCCCTCCCCCCCCCGATGGCTTCCTTCGTGCGTTATAATGTAGACCTTAGTTTGTGGCACAAACGGCTTGGCCACATCAGCAACCAAGACGTCCAAACAATGTAGAAGCACGAATAGGTCAACGGACTTGATGTCAAGGAATGTGGTGGTAAGGATCCAGCAGAGCCTTGTGAAGACTGTGTGTGAGCCAAACTACCACGACAGATGTTTCCTTTGGCTACAAAGTGTGACGTGAGTCAGAAGTTGAAGCTCGTCCACACAGACATATGTGGACCTCTACTGACGGCCACAGTCTACGGACGGCATCGCTACTTTCTTGACTTCGTTGACGATGCCACAGGGATGGCGTGGAGATATCCACTACGCACAAAGGATGAAGCACCAGCATGCTTTTTTGAGTGGCTCGCCATGGTTGAAAGGCAAAGCAATAGGAAACTGCACGTTATATGCTCTGATGGTACTGGCGAGTACACCAGCACTGAGTTACCTGTAGTAATGTTAACAGCCCTGTATTCAGGCATTTCAAAATGTGTTACCTGTAGTAACGTTAACAGCCCTGTGTACAACATTTTAAAACGCCTGTTTTGAAACTGGCCGTATCATTCGGCCCAGACCCCCAAAACATATCGTTTTTTCCAAGGTAGCTCAACACTCATTGTCCACTTAACATGCACTGGCACACAGCCTTGTTAGTCGTTCTCCAAACACATCATTGTTTCTCTCCTTCAACACTACAACTCACAGGTACTGCAGATTTTTCACAGCGCTAATGGAAGCTGGAATTCTGCCAGTCAGTTCATTGTTGTACAAGATTCTGCAGCTCAAATAGTGTTAATGAGAAACAAGAGAATATCACAAGCAGTGTATTGCACCTCGAGTGAAAGAAACACATTGCACATTGCATGGGTCTGGTCTTGCTTCAAATGCAAGTGACATCTCAGAGCTAATCACCACAAGTTGGTGAGAGAATGCTAGAGTGAGGCCATTGTTGTAGATTTGCCGCTCTACATGCCCAATTGTGGTGCCGGGAGGCGCCGACGAGCCGCCAGAGAGAGGAAATTCCTTGTCGACGGATCTGGCGACTCAAGGATTGCTCGGATTCTAAAATGGAGGATTGCCCCTGAACGTTGACAAGTTGCTGAATCCGGTGGAAGTTGTGTCACCGGAATCGGACTAGTAACGAGGGAGATATGGGCTTCCAAAGTTGGGGTGTGCTCGGAGGTTTTGGGAGCCGGCCGCGGTTCGACTTCCAGTGAATTATCGACCGGAACGAGTAACAAAATGCCATCTGGGGATTTTGCTCCGGAAGGTCTGCCGAGGCGTCCGGTGGATGATCCGCCGGATTTCAGGAGTGCAGTTTGTTACTGGGGGACTTAGCCAAAATATTGGCTCGGAGTCCGAAACTCAGAAGTACAGTTTGTTACTCGGGGACTTGGTCAAAATTCTGACTGGAGGTCCGCGAACAGGTTTCGACCCACATCAATCCCCATCACCAAAGACGATGATTAACTCATCGAAACAGACCCCAAAGGCGCGTGGGGCGCCGCCACTACACGTAGGGACATCTGCACCTCCGGAATGGCGTTTTGATGGGTCCTTGATGTGTGAAGGCGCCTCGGCGGGCGACGTGGTGCGCGCCGCCGAGTGAGCGACTGGTTTGGGGTGCTGCGCTTCGACTGACGTAGCGGGAGCTACGGTTATCCGAATCGCGCACGGTTTGGTGCGTTAGAGAGCTCATAACTAGCCCTACAAATGTTCAGATCATGTCCATGTACAAAAAATAATGCAAAGTCGCGTTCTTCCCTTCGCTAAAGTGACTGTCTCGCACATGCCTTCAACTCCCAGAAACATAGCGTGAGGCGACCGGAAAGCTCACGATTAGACTCAGAACCCGCACAAACATAGCCGTGAACACACAGTAGACCCGTCGGGGCATGTTGGAAATGCCTCCACCCGGGGGCCGGTTTCTCACAAAAGGGGTATGGGCCCACGGCCCTGACCGGTCTACACATCACTCACGGCTTTCGCGGCGGACGGGATTGTCGTCGGGGACGACATCGCCATCACACTCTGAGGTCCCGGAGTTGAAGACTGCGCAATGGCGCAGAAGGAGACGCAGGCCATCCAGAAGTATGCGGGCGACCTTGGCTTCGGGCTATGGAGGTGGCACTTCGAGATCCACCTCGTGCATAAGGGTGTGCTGCAGGTCATGTTGGGAACCGAAGTCCTCGACGAAGCGACAGCGACGGAAGCGCAGAAGGAGACCTTCGCAAAGAAGAACACGGAGGCGCTCATGCTGCTGGTGTCCGGGACGGCTGAGTCGCAGTGGGGCTACTTCCAAGGTTGCAAGCTGGCAGCCGAGGCTTGGAAAAAACTTTGTACCATCCATCAATCCAAGTCGTTGGCGAACAAAATCTTTGCCATGAAGCGACTCTTGACCGTGAGAATCGAGGAGGGAGATGATGTCATCACCGCCATGCAGCAGATCGAGTCACTTGCCTCACAGTGCAACGATGTGGGGTGGAAGATCGACACGCAGCTGCATGCGATGGCCCTCCTCATGGCCCTTCATGACAGTTGGAGCCCTCTCATTACAGTCTTGGGAGAATGGGCAGAGGACAAGCTCACCCATGGCGCAGTCGCAGAGTACATCCGCAACGAGGCGCAGCGACGGAGTTGCGGGGAGTCCTCGTCTTCCTCATCGGCCCTCGTCACCAAAACGCGTGGTGGCGGAAGTGGGGGCAAGGGAGGTGGCAGAAATGGCGGCGGCAAGAAGGGCGCCAACAAGGGTGCGTGCGGCAACTGCGGCAAGGAGGGCCACTGGGCCCGTGAGTGCACTGAGGAGGCAAAGGCCGGCGGCAAGGATGCCAAAGGCAAGAGTACGCTCCTCAACGGCACTCGGAACCACTACCTCAAGAAGGCTTACTGGCGATGCCTTGACTCCGGAGCTGAGGAGCATACCCAGGCCGAGAAGGTCGGGTTCATCAACTACACCAAGTCCAGCAAGTCCATGCTGGTCGCGAACGACAAGGTCAAGCCGGCGGCTGGCCAAGGAGACGTGGACGTGGAGGTGGTAGTTGGTGGGAAGCGGGTGCATCACGTGATCAAGAACGTGCAGCACATACCTCGCTTGGCTGACATCATGAGTGTCAGCCGCCTGACTGACAAGGGGTACGAGATGCTCTTCACGAGAAGAGGGGCAGTCGTGCGGAAGGACTGTGGCGGCACGACCGTGCTGGAGGCTAAGCGCGAGGGAGGCCTCTACATCGTGGAGACCAAGGTGATCCCCGCGGCGTCAGATTCAGCAGATTCGCAGGAACGCACCGTCAACTTGGCCAAAGGAGGGGGAGCTGGTCTGGAGCTCTTGCACCGACGACTGGGGCATTCCTTACCCGCAGTCGTGAAGGAGATGGCGAAGCGCGAGCTGGTACGCGGCCTCGTCCTCGACGGTGCAGAAGACACATGGATGCAGCAATGCACAAAAAGTGCGAGCCTTGCATTTTGGGCAAGGCACGGCGCAAACCGTTTAACGAGAACGTTAATCGTGCCTCAGACCTGCTAGAGGTCGTGCACAGCGACGTGTGCGGACCATTCAAGACGGCGTCAAAGAGCGGCGCGCGTTACTTCGTCACCTTCATTGATGACTACAGCAGACAACTATTTGTGTACTTCATGAAGCGGAAAGGCGAGGTCCTGGACCGGCTGAAGGAGTATGTCGCCGCGGTGGAGAGGCAGACTGGCCAGAAGGTCATAGCGCTACGCAGTGACAACGGCGGAGAGTATGTGGGCTGTAGTGGGTGGATGAAGCAGCAGGGCATAAAATGGCAACAAACTACGCTGTATTCGCCTCAGTCAAATGGCGTGGCGGAGCGGGCGAACCAGACGCTGCTGAACATGGTACGGACCATGTTGGTGGATGCGGAATTGCCGCGGAACTTCTTGGCGGAAGCCATGCGTACGGCGAGCTACACCATCAACCTCACTCCTACAGCGGTGCTGAAGGGGAAGAGCGGCTGGAAGACGCCGCAGGAGGTTTGGAGCGGGCGCAAGCCAAGTGTGGCACACCTGAAAGTGTTCGGGTGCAAGGCGCACGCGATGGTGCAGGCTGCGCAGAGGCGCGACAACAAGCTGGAGCCGAGGGCAAATTTGTATCTCTTCCTTGGCTACGAGAGCGCGCATAAGACGTACAAATGACATGCGCAAGAGGGNTGCGTACGGCGAGCTACACCATCAACCTCACTCCTACAGCGGTGCTGAAGGGGAAGAGCGGCTGGAAGACGCCGCAGGAGGTTTGGAGCGGGCGCAAGCCAAGTGTGGCACACCTGAAAGTGTTCGGGTGCAAGGCGCACGCGATGGTGCAGGCTGCGCAGAGGCGCGACAACAAGCTGGAGCCGAGGGCAAATTTGTATCTCTTCCTTGGCTACGAGAGCGCGCATAAGACGTACAAATGACATGCGCAAGAGGGAGATAATCCAAAGCCGAGACGTCGAGTTCGACGAGCAGCAGAGCTACATCAGCAGCAACGACGTGGGCGTGGTAGACTCCTCAAAGACGGGGGAGTGGTTCCAGCTCCTTCAGTATGAGAAGGAGCCGGCGGTCGCCGAAGTTCAGGATGCGGCATCAGAGCGTGACGGTGCAAGAGCGGTGGCAGCCGATGCGGAGGACTCTGATGACGATCAAGCTGATGAGGAGATCCACCGGAAGGATCCTGCGGATGAGGCAACAAGGGTGCAAAGGCGCGCACTCCCGGCACAGTGTGCAACGTGTGTTGGTGGAAAATCCACTGGACGCGCCGTCCGTCCGAGCGATGTTTCGCCGGAGTGGGAGAGATCCTCGGGGATTTGTCTGGTCAATGATGAACCGGAGCGTGCTGAGTCGGAGGGAACACAGCAGAGCGATGATACGCCACCAAAACTACCGCGCCGTAGCGGGAGGCAGCGAAAAGCGGCGAAGCCCTTCGACGCAAGCACCGGTCGATGGATTGGCATGACGCGATGCATGTTGGCTGCATCAACGGAGCAGACTACCGTGCGAGAGGCGCTTGCGCGGCCCGAAGGCGATCAATGGGACGCGGCCATCAAATCTGAGCTGGCGTCCATCGCGGGAAATGATACGTGGGGGCTGGTTGACAGGCCGAAAGATGCTGAGGTCATCGGCTCAAAGTGGGTCTTTAAGACCAAGTTCACAAAGGAATGTGTGGTTGACAAGTACAAGGCGCGGCTGGTGGCAAAAGGGTACGCACAGTGTAAGGGGGAGCACTACAATGAGACGTTTGCTCCCGTCGCCAAGTTCACAAGCATCCGGGCGATCCTTGCGGTGGCGGCTGCGAAGGACATGGAGCTCCACCAAATGGACGTAAAGACGGCCTTCCTCAACGACATCATAGACAAGGAGATCTACATGGAGGTGCCGCAGGGGAAGGAGGTGCCAGAGGGCAAGGTGTGCAAGCTGCGGAAGTCCTTGTACGGGCTAAAACAATTGCCCAGATACAGGTACCAACAGATGGATAGCTTCATGGCACAACTCAGCTTCAAGCGCTGTGAAGCGGATCACATCATGTACGTGCATCGCGACAAACAGCTCCATCAGATCGTTGCACTCTATGTGGATGACATGGTTGTGTGCTCGACGGATTTGCCGAGCCTACAGGAGCTGAAAGAGCAGCTGAGCAGCAGATTCCAGGTGTCGGACATGGAGGAGCTGGAGTACTACCTCGGGGTGAGCATTACGCGGAACCGGAGGGTGCGCACGCTTGAGCTGGGACAGGCCAAATATGTGGCCGAGGTGCTGAAGCGGTACGGCATGTAGGACTGCAAACCAGTTGGCTGTCCAGTCTCCACGACCTGTGAACTAAGTGCGGCAATGGCGCCGCAGACAAAAGAAGAGCGGGAGGATATGGCAGGGGTGCCCTACCAACCGGCGGTGGACGGCCTCATGTACGCCATGGTGGCGACTCGACCAGACCTGGCCTATGGGGTGGGCCAAGTGAGCAGGTATGTGGCCGATCCAGGGCCACTACACTGGCAGGCGGTCAAGCGCATCCTCCGCTACCTGCAAGCGATGCGGCATGTTTGCTTGAGGTTCGTCGGCAAGGGGCGGGCGGACCCCTTGCGTCTGGTCTGCTACACAGACGCACACTACGATGGCGATGTGGACAAGCGGATGTCCACATCCGGCTACGTGTTCTTCCTCGCTGGTGCAGCGGTCTCGTGGTGCAGCAGAAAGCAAGACTGTGTCGCCACCTCCACAGTGGAAGCAGAGTACATCGCGTTGGCTGAGGCGGTCAAGGAGGCGGTGTGGCTCCTCATGTTGCTGGGGGAGCTGGGCGTGCCGCAGCAGGAGCCTACGGTGGTGCAAGAGGACAACACCGGCTCAATCTCGCTGACCAACAACCCGACGCAGCACAGGAGGACGAAGCACACTGACGTGCGTTATCATTACGCATGGGACCTGGTTGAAAATGGGCAGGTGGTGCTGCAACACTGCAACACGCACAACATGCTTGCGGATTGCTTGACCAAAGCGCAACCCTTGGACCGGCATGCATTGAGCGTGGCCAGACTTGGGATGACCAGCTCTGATGGGCTGGAGGGCGCAGCGGAAGATGAGTGAGAGCAGGCAGGAGCAGCGGGCATGGCAGGTGCAAGGGGGAGAATGTTGTAGACTTGCCCCTCTACATGCCCAAGTGCGGCGCCGGGAGGCGCCGACGAGCCGCCTGAGAGAGGAAATCCCTCGTCGACGGATCTGGAGACTCAAGGATTGCTCGGATCCTAAAATGGAGGATTGTCCCTGAAAGTTGACGAGTTGCTAAATCCGGTGGAAGACGTTTCACCAAAATCGGACTAGTAACGAGGGAGATATGGGCTTCCAAAGTTGGGGTGTGCGCGGCGGTTCTGGGAGCCGGCCGCGGTTCGACTTCCGGTGAATTATCGACCGAAACGAGTAAAAAAATGCCATCTGGGGATTTTGCTCCGGAAGGCCTGCCGAGGCGTCCGGTGCATTATCCGCCAGATTTCAGGAGTGCAGTTTGTTACTGAGGGACTTAGCCAAAATCCTGGCTCGGAGTCCGAAACTCAGAAGTACAGTTTGTTACTCGGGGACGGTCAAAATTCTGACAGGAGGTCCGCGAACAGGTTTCGACCCACGTCAATCCCCATCACCAAACTTGATGATTAACTCATCGAAACAGACCCCAAAGGCACGAGGGGCGCCGCCACTACGCGTAGGGACATCTGCGCCTCCGGAATGGCGTTTTCATGGGTCCTTCATGTGTGAGGGCGTCTCGGCGGGCGACGTGGTGCGCGCCGCCGACAGAACAGCACTTGGGGTGCTGCGCTCCGGATGACGTAGCGGGAGCTACGGTGATCTGAATCGCGCATGGTTTGGTGCGTTGGAGAGCTCATGACTAGCCCTACAAATGTTCAGATCATGTCCATGTTCAAAAACTAATGCAAAATCACGTTCTTTCCTTCGCAAACGTGATTGTCTCGCAAATACCTTCAACTCCCAGAAACATAGCGTGAGGCGACCGGAAAGCTCACGCTTAGACTTAGAACCCGCACAAACATAGCCGTGAACACACAGTAGACCCGTCGGGGCACGTTGGAATTGCCTCCATCCGGGGCCCGGTTTCTGACAGCCATGGAAAACATTTTGTAGGTGTTGTCAACGCTCTCCATCTTGAGAACGCGTTGATTTACACTTCAAGCCATAGAAGTACGTATGGACCATGGAACATGTGTTGGACTGCTCACCGCACGACGTCTGGTGCACAATCATGCACCTTATTTTCACTTCTTTTTGCAAACATATTGAATCATTGGATAAGTAAATTCCGACGCAACGTACTTCTATTTAATCATAGAAACACGTATGGCCCATTCCCCTGCCCTAGCGCCATACCCAAGCTCAGGCCCTGCTCCAGCCCATTCCCCAGCCCCGGCACCCTCCCACGCCCCTTCCCCTTGTGCGGATGCTCTAGCCACATCCATCCCTAGAGCATCTCCACTTGCTGCCACACATGAGCCCGTCCCATCCCCTAGAACCCGAAGCTGTTCTGTCTGCTTGTCGAGCAAGTAGTGGAGGCGACGTGCATTCCATTTATCCATAGATGATAGGTATTGTTGCTGATGTTGGTGCTTCTGCTGCTGCTGCTCATGCTGCTTCAATTGCTGCTGTTGCTGCTTGTTTTGTCCTTGCAACTGCCGGCCTTGCCCCTTTGTTCGGGGCCGCTTCACTGTCAACTTCCCTGCAGTGGTCGGTGTCACTTTTGTTGTTGGTGCAAGTTGGGGATGGATGATACCGCGGCCAAAATCAGTCATCCAAGGGACTTGGAAAAATCTGTTGCACTGCATTAACACTGTCGTCGGGTGTCTCTTGTGCTGCAGAAGCTGCGTTTTTCCCCATCTGTATAAAATACAATGCTTGCATGTTACGACATGCAACCAACATTGATTGGAACATATCGTACCCCATGTGATGCCGGTGTGCGCCGTAATGGAGCGCCTCACCGCTCTTCAAGGAAAAGGCAATGTAGCGCTCCCATTCTGCTACGACTTGCAATGAAAGTCTCTCACGATCAACGTACTGTTGATCCAACAACTGCCACACCAAATGCGACGTGAGGAAGAGTGGCTCTATAGCCGCATCCGGGGTTTTCTGTGCAAGACGTGGAGGACAACAATCTGCATCGCGCCGTCTCTCCCTCTCCTCCTCACTTCCCATGCTCTCTTCATCCTCATCCTCATCCCCCACGGTCGCACCTACAATGGTCTCCTCGTACTCACCATCATCGTTTGCTCCAAAATCATATTCCGCCTCCTTAGTCCCCATCTTACGACCTGCAACTACCTTCCCCTTCCCCTTCCCCAACCCTTCCCTCTTCCAGCCCCGCAGCCACGTCCACGCCCTCTCGGCTTTGTGCATGATCCATCGCCTTCATAGCCCTTGCTCACATTGTGCTGTGCAACATGCTCTTTTTTGCTCTGCTGCGGCAAGCTTGTACTTCTCATTGCTTTGCCGCGCACTAGGGAGGTGGCCTGCTAAAATGGAATATATTCTGCAGGAGCCATGGCTGCTTCTGCTGCCTCCCAATCACAATGGATGACGTCGTCAGTTTTGAGGATGCCCTTGCCAAGTTTCAACGCATCATCTGCCTCGAGGTGCATCTCTTTCTCAGCACCTTCTTCATTGCTGCTGCTATTGTCATTGTCAGCATCATCAGTCCATTCATCACGTGGTCTCCCAGCTGTTGCAGCCCCAACTGCTCCCTCGTCGTTGATTGAGGCCCCCATGGCAGGCTGTTGCACACAGCGGCTGTACGCTGCTGCAGCAGACCCATTCACTGTCAATGGGGCGAGTGTGGTAGAAAGGGTTGGGGAGTTGGCAGCGCTTGCAGAAGATGCGGCGGCAGCAATGCTAGCTGCCGTACCAGCAGCCGTAGCAGCAAGCACAGCAGCATACTCTGCAGTAACAAGGGCAACGGCAGCATCATGGCTGGCCATGGTTGAGTGGCCAGTTGCAACCTCAGCCAAATGTTCCACCTCTGCTGCTGCTGACGCAGTGGCCTGCACAACTATTGCTAGCGGAGACGAAATTAAGCCCGCCTCTGCTGGCGTAGTGCTGGAGACAGTGCTGGCCCCACTAACAACAGCACTGTCAGACACTCCATGACGACGTGGAGATGTACTTGGGGCCGCGGGAAAGGGGCCCACTGTTGCAGCCCGAACCGTTGGGGTGATTGACGCCTGATTCTGATCACGAAAGAAGTCAGCGAGAGTTCTCATGCGCGGCGCGCATGATCGCCCAACGTTGTCCATGTTGAGTGGGAGAAGCGGGTTGCCAGGTAAGGGCGCAAATTTAAATTCCCGCAACCCACTGGATCAGCGGGTCGCCTTTTTAGCGGCGCTAGTTGAACTGCCCACACCAGCTCTGTGGCGCGCTAGGCGTAACGTCAGAAATGGTTGACTTGGCAGGAAACAACAGACCGTCCACTCTTGCACTGCGTGAAAGAGTTGAGGGTCATGACACTGCAGCTCTCACAAGGTGGGCAAGCGAGCCTGCACCGTAGGTGGACGGAGGGAAATCACCGTGTCCCAAGGAGGGCAGAGGAGGGATGGGGCAGAGGGAGCAGGGAGGAGAGGGCCAAAAAGTGCCAAACGATCCTGCACCAGACTCGCCGATGCAGCAACATATGACAAGGGAGCCCGAGAGCGTGCATCAAACAAGGAGCAGCCACCGTCTCAAAAGCGGAGCTGTGACGGATGCCTGACTACGACCTAGAAATCCCCTATCCGGGTCTGCTATGGAGCTGGATCGAGCTCGAGAATGCCCAGGACTGCCATCCATACTGCCTCATGGAAACCATCCAGGGTGTCGCACCAAGCCGGAGGAGGAGGGAGTGCCCAAATAAAGAAGTCAACCCTCGGGATGATGCAGAGGGGAAGCAACGTCATAGCCACCTGCGCGTCTTACAAGAGAGGCAACTCCGCCAGGCCTTCGGTCTGCTCATAGATCCATCCCCGCTGCGAGTTGACCTCCAATGCGGGGGTACCGATCGGATAGCCGAGGAGGAAGACCCCCTCCAACAACGTGCGGATGCCAATGAGAGAAAGGGGGATGGCGTCCCTAGTGCACCACCAAAGGAGGCACTTCTGCTGCTGGATGCGAAGCTCTTTGCGAGCAACTGCCGTTACGACCGCCTCTTAGCACTGCCCCAGTGGAGCGAGGGCTGCAACAATCATCCTGTCATCCTAGAAGGCACCCATGTAGCCGCCTGCCGGCCCGGAAGAGAGGCGCAAGGTCTGCGAGCCAGCCTCCAAAGATTCGGGCCCATAGGATCCCCCTGCCGGATGCCACGCCATTTTATCTTGGCTGTTTCCTGATCCTTTCCATTGGGGGAGGGCGGGGGGGGGGAGAGGAGGTTGAATGTGGGCCTCCCAGTTTGCGACACTCACCTCATAAAATAGAAAAAAAGGGTCGTCGATTACACACTGCAACCCTCGCCTTCCCAGCCACAACTTTACAATTTTCATTACATGATACCCAGTCGGCATCAGCAGTAGCGGCAAGTGCACCAGCTGCAGCAGGGGCAACTGCAGCAGCAGATGCAGCAGGCACAGTTGCAGAACCAGTAGAAGCAGTCATATCAGCAGCACCAGGGAAAGTAGTACCCACAACAGCAGCAGCAGCAGTAGCAGCAGCAGCAGCAGGCAGCAGGCACACCAGGTACAGGAGCAACATCAGCAGCAGCAGCACAAGGTGTGGCAACAGCATCAGGGGCAGCAGCAGCAGCAGTAGAAGAAGGAGCAATGGCAGCCGCATGTGCAACAGCAACAGCAGAAGGACCAGCAGCAGAAGTTGTAGAAGGGGCAGCTGCCCATGATTTTACTTTCCCCGATTAACTCCACCACACTTATTTTTGCCTCCCAAGGCACACCTTTACCCCCCCTCCCCCTGCCGCATCCTGTGGGTTCTGCAAAAATAGGAGCCAGATAAATTTTGTCACCAAATAACGTCAACCTATAGTTTAATAGAAGAGCAATCATATTCGATGGCTGGTTGGATATTGACACGATCCAGTACTCAAGCATGAGACCAGGCTGTGACACAACAGTGATATGTGGAAAAAAAAACACACCTTGTTATTGAGCTGTACATGGAAAGACAGTGCTAGCTCTAGAGTTTCACGACATAGCTACAACATTTTCTCCATTAAATTGTTAACCATACCAAGAGGCTTAGGGACTTAGAGCATATCCTTTGACCCTACAGTAAACCTCCATTCTGACAATTCAACACTGGGACAACGAGAGCACCTTAGTAGATATCCACATGGACAGTAAGAGAAAGCCAAAATCCCGTGAATTGCACCACGGGTTGTTGGCATCATTAAGAGAGTATCCTCCAAAGGCTCAAATAGTGTTGTTGTCTATGCTGCTCTTGATCTTCGATCTCTCTGGGGAGATTGAAGATTAGGTGTACGCGATCGATCCCGTAACAAGATTGACAACGCACACCCCTCCCCAACAGTTAGCTGCTGAGCAGCTCGCAAAGCTGCCGGCCAGCTTCCCCCCTTTGCTGCATAGTGTCGACCGAGGGCAGGGCCTTAAAGCAGGCCGGGCAACCCCTCCTGCACCAGGCACCAGTCCCGGGCAAGATGCTCCGACGCAGTCGCTGCTAGGAGAAAGGGAGCGAACTCACTTGAGAGGGCAGTAACAGGCTGCCCGTCGCACAGGCATTGGTTTCTATTTTGTTGTATGCATATATAGATACATACATACATACATACATATACATATATAGATATAGAGATGTATATATGTATGTCTATATACAAATATTCATGTGTACATATATATATACATACATATGCACATACATACACATGTATATACATGTAAATGTACATGTTGGCAATCCCTACCATTGACGTCCGAAGAAACTCAACATTTCTGTTGATGAAATACGTGACCGAAATCCACCCTCCTGGGCTTGGTAAACCGTCGGTTTTGGTTTAAACAGAAGCCGAAACCGACAAAGTTGGTTTTGGTTTTTTTATATACAATGGTTTTCTCATATGAGGAGAAACCGGAACTGAACCGGAACCGGTTGGGTTCTGGATTCTCCTCACAGGTCGGTTTAAACCGGCTGGTCGGTTTAAACCGACCTGTAGGTGAAGAAAAAAACAGAATCAGGAGCAGGAAACAGGAAACGGGAAACAGGAAACAAGAAATAGGAAACAGGAAACAGGAAACATAAACAGAAGCAGGAAACAGAAACAGGAAACAGGAAGAGGAAACACACATGATGTGACGACATGGTGGAGGAGCGCGTACCACATGCTCAAGGCACTGAGAGACACTGAGCCAAAGCGGGCAAGGTGGATGGAGGGATGGACAATTGCTGACAAGACGCCATAGGAGTTGGATCACAGCAAAGCAGAGCTGCTTGAGGCAGGGGTGCTGTTGTTGGCTCCCTTTGACTACGTTAGCACGCAGATGGAGTCGGACCGCTGACCCACCCTTTACCAAGTGCACGTCAACGACTTCAACATGCGTTTCCACCTGGCAGATGTGTGCAGCAAGGACACCACTCTTTGGCTCTGGCCCTGCATCGATGCGGCTGATGATGTGTTGGCCGAGTACGCCACCACCAAGGGCGTGACTGATGTCAGCTGGTGCGCAGTCATGCTCGACCCAGAGATGGGGCTTAGCGCTTTTGAGGAGCGCACAGGGATTGGGCATGAGCCCTAGAAGGTGAGTCTACAGCGGCTGCGACGGGTCGGCGCACCTTACATGGCTATGGGACAGGCGCGGCGGGAGGATCAGGTTCGTGCCGCGACGGCAGGGGGCAGTGGGATGGGCAGCAGTAGCTGACAACAGCAGCGATAAGGCGGTGATGGGGGGGATACAAGCGTGATGCCGATGTGGTGGGGTTCATAGAGGAGAGAACGGTGAGAGACAGCGACTGTCAGCACCCGTGATCCATGGCAGGAGGGGCTACAGGTGTATGCGGTTCGAGGGCTGCAGGAGAACATGCCTAGCCAGCCGGTCGACTTTTGGAAGGGGGAGGTGATGGCTATGGATTGCCCTGCGCTACGCGCCTTGGCGCTTGATGTCCATGCCATCCCCGCCTCTTCAGCTCTAGTGGAACGCGTGTTCACTAACGGCAAGGAGGTCATTGGGAACGGGCACCATTGGCTGGGCGATGCCACACTCCATGTACTGATGGACTTGCGCTCATGGTACGCAGTCTTTCCGATGGGGTATAGGGGAGTGCGCCCACCTCGTGCAACCCTAGTACCCTCTGCACGAGAGGTTGCAGGAGGCAGTTCAGTAGCAATGACGAGAGGCACTACACCAGCAGCGGCAGGCACCTCAGCAACACCGGGGGAAGGTACTTCCACTGCAGCAGCAGCAGGAGGGTACTTCCTCAGTAGCGGCGGGGGCAGGCACTTCCACGGCAGCAGTAGCTGTAGGCACTTCTACGATAGCAGTTGCTGGCACTTCCTTAGCAGCAGTAGACAATTCCTCTACGCCATGGACGACAACTCCATCCACTTCACCCACACCGCCTCGACGACCTCCACCCCCCTCCCCCCATGCAGTGGTCCCATGTAGGTTGTTCGCAATGATTTTCACACTTGAGTTATCTTCTTGCATCCATTCATCATATTCTATTCACAGAATTTGCTTTGTCTTTATTTTCATGGAGAACCATGTTAGTTATCGCTTTTGCTATGTTTCCCGCTCACATCTCTTTGAATGTGCAATGTGCATGTTACTTTGTTCACACACAATGGGGAGATCATGAGTTCATTTATGAAAGTGGTGAAATAAGAGATTCTTACACACTTAGTTGAGAATAGCCAGAAAACACCCTTTCTTCAGGTTCTCCTCTTCCCCCTCCCTCTTCCCCCCTCACATGTCCTCCTCCCTCCCCCCTCCCTCCTCTCCCCTTCCCCCTCCTCCTCCCTCCCTCCTCTCCCCTCCCTCCTCTTTCCTCCATCCCCTGCTCCCCTTCTTAGGACTTCACCCTCCTCCCATGTCCCTCCTCCCATCTGCCCACTCCTCTCTCCCTCCTCCCTCCTCTCCCCTCTCCCCTCCTTTCCCCTCCCTCCTCTCCCCTCTCCCCTCCTTTCCCCTCCCTCCTCTCCCCTCTCCCCTCCTTTCCCCTCCCTCCTCTCCCCTCTCCCCTCCTTTCCCCTCCCTCCTCTCCCCTCTCCCCTCCTTTCCCCTCCCTCCTCTCCCCTCTCCCCTCCTTTCCCCTCCCTCCTCTCCCCTCTCCCCTCCTTTCCCCTCCCTCCTCTCCCCTCTCCCCTCCTTTCCCCTCCCTCCTCTCCCCTCTCCCCTCCTTTCCCCTCCCTCCTCTCCCCTCTCCCCTCCTTTCCCCTCCCTCCTCTCCCCTCTCCCCTCCTTTCCCCTCCCTCCTCTCCCCTCTCCCCTCCTTTCCCCTCCCTCCTCTCCCCTCTCCCCTCCTTTCCCCTCCCTCCTCTCCCCTCTCCCCTCCTTTCCCCTCCCTCCTCTCCCCTCTCCCCTCCTTTCCCCTCCCTCCTCTCCCCTCTCCCCTCCTTTCCCCTCCCTCCTCTCCCCTCTCCCCTCCTTTCCCCTCCCTCCTCTCCCCTCTCCCCTCCTTTCCCCTCCCTCCTCTCCCCTCTCCCCTCCTTTCCCCTCCCTCCTCTCCCCTCTCCCCTCCTTTCCCCTCCCTCCTCTCCCCTCTCCCCTCCTTTCCCCTCCCTCCTCTCCCCTCCCTCCCCTTCCTTTCACCC
The DNA here is from genome assembly GCA_023375785.1 of Penium margaritaceum. Lineage (NCBI taxonomy): Eukaryota > Viridiplantae > Streptophyta > Zygnematophyceae > Desmidiales > Peniaceae > Penium > Penium margaritaceum. Next base: position 89,343 of record SZWC01006549.1, read on the forward strand.
TCCTCCCATCTCCCCCTTCCTCCCTCCCCCCTCCCTCCTCGAATTGGTTTTTGTGGTTTGACTGCTGGTTCAGTCACGAATACCTCCCGATATCAATATTAATATCGATATCAAAATATGGATTACATATTTCGATACTTCGATGTCGATATTGATATCGATACCTTCCCCCTGGGGGGCGATATTGATATAAAAAACCCATATCAATATCGATACTCTTGATATCAATATCTATATCGATATCGATCTCGATATTGCGATACCCCTACTATAATATACATGTGTTCGTACATGTTGGCCATGCCTGCCATTAACGTCCGGAGAACCTCAACACCTAGGCTGATAAAATACGTGACCAAAATAAACAGGCTGTATTGTACGTCCCGTGACATTCAGTCTAAAATGAGTGAAAATCCCGTATTTTATAGCCCTATTGGGGGGGAGGGGGGAGAGTGCACGGGGGGTACGCTGGGTCCACACCGGAGTCCTGGCTTGCCACCCAGGGAAGAAAAAAAATGGGGGTGACGCGATCACATCTTTGTTGCAAGAATGGCGGTCGTGAACTCCGCTGCGCATCCAACGCCAGTTCACGAGGTTGCCTCGTTGCAGTCGGCACGAGGGCGACCATCACAGAGGCAAAAAAATCAAAGAAACAACTCCAATTGATGCGACGACTTCCTTCCGTCACCGGACAAGTAGAACCTTTCCTCGGCATGTCCTTTGTGGGAGTTTGCACAGGCCAGCTCCTTGAGACAATCAAGTCAGAGAATCTGTAATGACCATGAGCATGAATACAGTGGAGAGTCCAGTCGCTGCAGAGCGCCTGAGTTTGCCCTGAGAGTGTGCTTGTACTTGCGTCCGGTGGTGCATTGGCCACAGACAAATTGATGTTGTGAAATACCGACATGTACTTATGTGCGGTACAGTGCTAAGGATGGCGACCGGGGAGGGGGGGATAGCGCCATGGAAAATGCAACGCGCTGGATCAGTGGGTCGCCTTTTCAGCGGCGCTAGTTGAACTGCCCATACCAGCTATGCGGCGCGCTAGGCGTAACGTCGGAAACGGTTGATTTGGCAGGAAGCGACTGAGTGTCAACTCATGCACTGCGTGCAAGAGTCGACGGTCATGGCAGGTTGAAACCCCTTATAGAAGGGAGCGGACAGTCGGGGGCAGTTGCCGTCGTCCACATTGTAGTTTCCTATCGGTTGTCCACGTCCAGTCGGTCAACTCATAGTCAACAGTGGTCCAATCCGGTGGGCAATCGACACTGTCCACTGCCCCTCCCCCCCCCCCCCCCCCCCCCCCCCCCCCGATGGCTTCCTTCGTGCGTTATAATGCAGACCTTAGTTTGTGGCACAAACGGCTTGGCCACATCAGTAACCCAAACGTTCAAACTATGCAAAAGCACGAACAGGTCAACGGACTTGATATCAAGGAATGTGGCGGTAAGGATCTAGCAGAGCCTTGTGAAGATTGTGTGTGAGCCAAACTACCACGACAGATGTTTCCTTTGGCTACAAAGTGTGACGTGAGTCAGAAGCTGAAGCTCGTCCACACAGACATATGTGGACCTCTACTGACGGCCACAGTCTACGGACGGCATCGCTACTTTCTTGACTTTGTTGACAATGCCACAGGGATGGCGTGGAGATATCCACTACGCACAAAGGATGAAGCACCAGCATGCTTTTTTGAGTGGCTCGCCATGGTTTAAAGGCAAAGCAATAGGAAACTGCACGTTATATGCTCTGATGGTACTGGCGAGTACACCAGCACTGAGTTACCTGTAGTAATGTTAACAGCCCTGTATTCAGGCATTTCAAAATGTGTTACCTGTAGTAACGTTAACAGCCCTGTGTACAACATTTTAAAATGCCTGTTTTGAAACTGGCCGTATCATTCGGCCCAGACCCCCAAAGCATATCGTTTTTTCCAAGGTAGCTCAACACTCATTGTCCACTTAACATGCAGTACATATGGCACACAGCCTTGTTAGTCGTTCTCCAAACACGTCATTGTTTCTCTCCTCCCACACTGCCACTCACAGGTATTGCAGATTTTTCACAGCGCTAATGGAAGTTGGAATGCTGCCAGTCAGTTGATTGTTTTACAAGAATCTACAGCTCAAATAGTGTTCATGAGAAACAAGAGAATGTCACAAGCAGTGTATTGTACCATGAGTGAAAGAAACACAGTACACATTGCATGGTTATGGTCTTGCTTCAAATGCAAGTGACAGCTTAGAGCTAGTGACCACAAGTTGGTGAGAGAATGTTAGAGTGAGGCCATGGAATACATTTTGTAGGTGCTGTCAACGCTCTCCATCTTGAGAACACGTTGATTTACACTCCAAGTGATAGAAGTGCGTATGGACCATAGAACGTGTGTTGGAGTGCTCACCGCACGACGTCTGGTCCACAGTCATACACCTTATTTTCACTTCTTTTTGCAAATATATTTAATCATTGGAGAAGTAAACTCTGATGCAACGTACTTCTGTTTAATCATAGAAACCCGCATGGCCCATTCCCCTGCCCTAGCGCCATACCCAAGCCCAGGCCCTGCTCCAGCCCATTCCCCAGCTGTGAACCGCGGGGTGCACGGCGTGACGGTCACACGCCGAGCCCTCGGGATGAACCTCCCAACCCTCGACCCCTTCGTGTGTGGGCCAACCCTTGAGATGTTGCACGACACTCTCCTAGCAGCAAGACCGCTGCTAGTGGCCGAGGTTCCCGCCGTGCGACTCTCCCGGCGTCGTTTGCACCAAGGTGCGCTATGGAAGACTTGTAGGATCGAATGGATGTGTACAAGGTGATGCTTGGAGAACAAGGTGAGTTGGGCAATGAGTGAATCCTTAGACTTGATAGATCAGTACAATGCAATGTACAGAGTCTCTGGGTAAGATTGGCATGCCTAGAACACTATTAGGCTTTCTTATGTGCCAGCCCCTATGAGCCAGCCGAACGCTACTCAGCGCTCCGAGGCCCTCTATCGAGGCACACTCATGCAAATAACACATGCATCATGTAGTACGCGTTACGAGCTTTCCAACGCACCAAAGAACGCCTCAATCGGTGAAGAAACGGCTAAGTTATGGCCGTTTGAGTGCTCCGCGCGTGATGGCCGCTGGCAGCACCGCCAACGGGGGTCACGGCCGCCCGAAGCGCCCTTGCTTGCGAATGCAGCTCCAGCCGCCATCCCGAAGCGCCCATGGACCCCAATGAACCTTGCCTCATGGATAAGCGTCCATCCATGGGCGCTTTGGCTGCAGTGGGCGAGAAAGGCGCTCCGCCATGCTCGGTGTCGAACCGGTACGTCTCCTGTTTTCTGGAGGTGTGCCTCCCACTTTTGCACGGCCGTATCTTTCTTGTCCCTGCACCGAATGACCCGGTTCTTGGGTCAATTTCGCACAGGTTTTCACGTAGAATACAATGGAAGCATCAAAGCATGCATCTGACCTCAGCATGATGACGTAATCACCGCCTCGACCGGCGGCTCCCATAACATCACCCCCCCTCTGAGGGCGCACCGTCCTAGTGCGCTCCTGGTACGCTCGGAGGACCATGTTAACACCACCGCCCCTGTGAAAATCGGCTCCTGGGACCCAGCAGTTGTGCTCAGGATCATAGCCGAGCCATTGCACCAGGTACTGCCACCCGTTACCGCGCCGACGGTGCCCGAGAATCTTCTCCACCACATACTCCTCTTCCCCCTCCACCAAGACCGGTGGGGGAGGGGCCTATCTCCGTGCCACGAACTGCGCATCCGGCTCCTTGTATGCCTTGAGAAGACAAGCGTGGAACACGGGATGGATCCCATAGTGGTCCGGCAGCTCCAACTCGTAGCTCACCGCGGACCGCTTCTCCTTGACCGGAAAAGGGCCCACCCACCGTGGCTTGAGCTTGTCGCTGCCCACCTCCGCCAGCTGCAGGTTTCGCGAGCTCAGCAGCACCTGTTGTCCCACCAAGAACTCCTCGGTTGTCCGGTGCTTGTCCGCTTGCCGCTTCATCTGCTGATGTGCCTTGTGTAGCGCCTCGCATACACCGCGCCTCACCTCTGTGAAGTCACTTGTAAACTGTTGCACCGCGGGTAGGTCCGGCCCCGTTGCCATGTCTGAGGGACATGCAAGCTGTACCCCATATACTACCTCAAAGGGAGACCACCCCGTAGAGGCATGCACTGCTGAGTTGTAGGCAAAATCAGCCACCGGGAGCTTGCATTCCCATCCCTCGCCATCCGGCTCCAAGATCCCCCGCAGTAGCTGCTCCATGGTCTGATTGGTGCTCTCAGTTTGGCCATCCGTTTGGGGATGGTAGGCCGATGAAAGAGCCACACGGGTGCCTAGCTTCTTGAAGAGTTCCTCCCAAAACCGAGAGGTGAAGCGCGGGTCGCGGTCCGAGACAATGCACATCGGCACCCCGTGCAGTTTTATGACGTGTTGCAAGAGGAGTTGAGCCATATCTGCTGTCGTAACCTTCTCCGCACATGGAATAAAGTGCGCCATTTTGTTGAACTGGTCCACCACCATCAGCACCATAGTGGTGCCCGTTGCATTCCGTGGAAGACCCCCCACAAAATCAAGTGACATGTCCGTCCACGGACGTTCCGGCACTAGTAGCGGCTGCAGCTCCCCTGGCACCCGTGCCCTCCGTGACTTGATTCTTTGGCACGTGTCACAGCTACTCACGTACTCCTTGCAATCTGCTCCCATCGTCGCCCACCAATATTGGCGTGCAAGCATCTTGAAGGTCTTATCGTGGCCGAAATGACCACTATAGTGCGAGTCGTGCGCCCCCTCCAGCAACGCCTGTCGCAAAGACAAACTCCGCGGTACCACAATCTGGTTCCCCTTCTCACGCCGCCAATACTGGCCGTCCCACTTGCACCCCTTCACCGTACTTCCGGCAAAGTCCTCGTCCTCCGCATACCCGTGTGCAAACAGACTGCGGATGATTGGAGATCCCGCCAGCACCGTGTTCGCATGTACGCCCAAGTCTAGGCGACGCAAAAACGGGTCCGCTGGATTGATCCTCCCTGGTTTGTACTGGATCTCGTAGTGGAAGCCGCCCTCCAGCAGCTCCATCCACCGTGCTTGACGACGACACAGGTTTGGCTGTGACTTGAGGTACTTGAGCGCGTAGTGGTCCGTGTGCACCACACACCGCCGCGCCTCAAGGTAGCACCTCCATTGCTTGAAGGCCTTGACCACCGCGAGCATCTCCTTCTCGTGGATCGGGTAATTTAGCTAAGCCCCTTTCAGCTTCTTGGAGTAGTATGCAATGGGCTGCAACCCCTTCCCTTGGTCCTGCATCAGCACCCCACCGGTCGCATAGTCGCTTGCGTCCGTCGCCAACACGTACTCCTTGCCCGGATGCACCAACACCGGGGCTTGACACATGGCAGCCTTCATTGCACCGAAGGCTTGCCCCTCCTTTGCAACCCACTCCCATTGGCGCCCCTTCTTGAGCAAGTCTGTCAAGGGTGCTCCCATTGCCGCGTGCCCCCGGATAAACCTCCGGTACTAGTTCGTAAAACCCAGAAAAACCTGGATGTCACGCACGCACGCCGGCTCTGGCCACTCCTTCACTGCTTCCACCTTTTTTGGGTCCATGCGAATTCCCCTCCCGCTGACAATGTGCCCGAGGAACTCCACCTCCTGCTTGGCGAATTCACACTTGCTGAGCTTGGCAAACAGTTGCTCCTTTCTCAGCACTTCCATCACTGTCTACAGGTGCTCTTGATGCTCCTCCATCGTCCGCGAGTAGACAAGGATGTCGTCGAGGAAGATGACCACAAACTGGTCCAAGTAGGGGTGGAACAACCGGTTCATCAATGCCATGAATGTAGCAAGAGCATTTGTTATCCCAAAAGGCCTCGCGAGATACTCAAAATGTCCATAGCGCGTCCGAAACGCGGTTTTTTCCACATCTTCCTCCGCAACGTGGATTTGGTGATACCCCGACCTTAGGTCCACTTTGCGAAAGACACGGGCACCTCAAAGCTGGTTGAACAACTCCTTGGCACGTGGCAACGGGTAGTGATTCTTCACCGTGATGTTGTTGAGCGCCCGGTAGTCCACGCACATCCGCAGCTCTCCTGATTTCTTCTTGATGAACAGCACCGGCACCGCTTACGGAGACACCGAGGGCCGAATGAAGCCTTGGTCCACCAACTCCCCCAGCTGCTTCTTGAGCTCCGCAAACTCCGCGTCGCTCATGCGGTTGTAAGACCGCAGCGTTGGTGACGACCCTGGCATCACCTCGATTTTGCGGTCAATGTCGCGTTGTGGAGGCAACCCCTTTGGCAACTCCGAGAAAACATCCTTGAACTCCTTGAGCACCTCCCCTACACCGGAAGGCAACTCTGGAGCTCCTGCGCCTTCCCCCGGCTGCCCCTCCGCCACTTCGACTGCTGCAATCTGCTACTCCGCTGCTTGTTGTGGACGCACCCATGCCAAGTAAACCTGGCCACCCTTGCGCTCGCACTGCTTGAGCTGTTGCAAGTTGATGACGCGCAGCTGCTTCCGCGCTTCTGCCACTTCCGACTCCTTCCCCTCGACCCGCCACAAAGGTAAAGTGATACCTTTCCCGTCCGCCTTTACGACCACCCGGTTGCACCTTGAATCCACCTCCGGATTCCAGGCGTGCAACCAATCGCGGCCGATCAAACAGTCTTTATCGTCCATAGGGCAAGTGTGGAACTCCATGTCACATACCAACTCACCCATACGGACTTTGTGCTTGACGAGAGGCCTGCTGCACTCCACCACTCCGGACACCTGCCGCGCCTTGGCCGACGTCCCCGGCTGCCGTGAAAGCTCCAACCTCGTCGCCAACCTGTCGTCAAAGAAGCTATGGCTCGCGCCGCCGTCTAGCAGCCCACGTAGCTTCCTCCGACCCTTGAAACTCCCCTCTGGAATCTCAAGAACCAGCTCCAGGATGATCCCTGGAAACTGCCGGGTCTCACCTTCATTCTGCAACAACACTTGAGGCAGCTCCTTAATCGGCAAAAGCCTTTCAGGGCTGGTGCAGTCCATTGCGGACGAAATACTTGCAGCAGTAGGTCGTCCCCTCCTCACTGCTGCTGCCCGTTTCCCTACTGTGCCTTGCGCTTGGTGCAATCCTTCTTGCGATGACCCTCCTCACCACAAGCCCAACACTCGCCTCTCGGTCCTTGCTGTCCGCCCGCGCCCCGCTGTCCGGCTTGGATTGCATCCACCTCCATGGGCACAGCCTGACCCGGCTGCTCCACCCATGGTAGTGTTGCATAGCTGGTCCGGCGTGCATTGTAGCTTACCGCGTCGATGCCCTCCGCCGCCGAGACCAACTCTGCAAAGGTCCGTAACCCAAGCACCGCGAGTTCACGTTGGACGTGCGGCTTCAGGCCGTCGTGGTAGCGGTCGTACGCCTACGCATCCGAGAGGTCGTCAATCTGCGCCGCCAAGGCCATGAAGCATGTAGTGTAGTCCTAGACCGATCCGCCTTGCTTGACGTACTTGATCTTGTCACGTGCGACCCGGCTGCCGTTGAGGAGGTCGAAACGCGGCTGGAGCATCGTCTCGAACTGCTCCCACGTCTCTGGCTTCTCCGTCAACGCCCGTGCACCAAGCTGCACTTCCCGTCCCAGCGGTAAACTCAGCAACGGCTGAAGCCGTGGCCCGGCCCCTAGCCCATCTGGCAACCCAGCGGCGTTCCGCCGGCACAATGCCGACCACCAATGCAGCGCCATTCCCCGTAGTAGCGTAGGCGCATACTCCAGTCTTGTGGCATCTTCTCCCACGGGAACGCCCAACGATGTGAAATACAAGTTCACCGTGAAGAGCCACTCCCTCGCACTGCCCTTGCCGGTGTAGAAATCCTGCTCCTTCGGCTTGGGCCGACGAAAGGCAGGTGCGGATGCCAATGCGATACCCCCCAACGCACTGCTCCCTTGGCCAACGTACATCGCCTCAACCTCCGCACGCAGCTGTTGGTTCTCTTGACGTAACTCGTCAAGAGCACGCAGAATCTCCTCCATGAGGTAGGCCTGGTCGTATGCCGCGGCTGCCATGCTTCCGGTTGTGACGAAAAAAATCTGTCCAAATGCAGTAGTGGCAGATCTGCTGCCTCCCTTGGGTCCGGGCAAAGCCGAGCAAACGTCCACGCGCTCTGATACCAAATATGAACCGAGGGGCGCCCGGCGTGACAGTCATACGCCGAGCCCTTGGGATAAACCTCCCAACCCGCGACCCCTTGGTGTGTGGGCCAACCCTTGAGATGTCGCACGACCCTCTCCTAACAGTAAGACCACTGTTAGTGGCCAAGGTTCTCGCCGTGCGACTCTCCCGGCGGCGTTTGCACCAAGGTGCACTGCGGAAGACTTGTAGGATCGAATGGACGTGTGTAAGGTGATGCTGAGAGAACAAGGAGAGTTGGTCAAGGAATGAATCCTTATACTTGATATATCAGTACAATGCAATGTACAGAGTCTCTGGGTAAGATTGGCATGCCTAGAACACCCCTAGGCTTCCTTATGTACCAGCCCCTATGAGCCAGCCGAAAGCTACTCAGCGCTCCAAGGCCCTCTGTCGAGGCACACTCATGCAAATAACACATGAATCACGTAGTACGCGTTACCAGCTTTCCAACGCACCAAAAAACGCCTCAATCCATGAAGAAACAGCTAAGTTATGGTCGTTTGAGTGCTCCACGCCTGATGGCCGCTGGCAGCACCGCCAGCGGGGGTCACAGCCGCCCGAAGCACCCTTGCTTGCGAATGCAGCTCCAGCCGCCATCCCGAAGCACCCATGGACCCCAATGAACCTTGCCTCCTTGGCTAAGCGTCCATCCAGCGGCGCTTTGGCTGCAGTGGGCGAGAAAGTCGCTCCGCCGTGCTCGGGGTCGAACCGGTACGTCTCCTGATTTCTGGAGGTGTGCCTCCCTCTTTTGTACGGCCGTATCTTTCTTGTCCCTGCACCGAATGACCCGGTTCTTGGGTCGATTTTGCATGGTTTTTCCTGTAGAATACAATGGGAGTATTGAAGCATGCATTTCACCTCAGCATGATGACGGAATAACCGCCTCGACTGGCGGCTCCCATAACACCAGCCCTGGCACCCTTCCACGCCCTTTCCCCTTCTCCGGATGCCCTGGCCACATCCATCCATGGAGCTTCTGCACTTACTGCCACACATGAGCCCGTCCCATCCCCTGGCACCCAAAGCTGTTCTGTCTTCTTGTCGAGCAAGTGGTGGAGGCGACGTGCACTCCATTCATCCATAGATGATAGGTGTTATTGCTGCTGTTGCTACTTCTGCTGCTGCTGCTCCTGCTGCTTCTGTTGGTGCTGCTGCTACTGATTTTGTCCTTTCAACTGCCGGCCTTGCCCCTTTGTTCGGGGCCGCTTCACTGTCAACGTCCCTGCAGTGGTCGGTGTTGCTTTTGTTGTTGGTGCAAGTTGGGGATGGATGATACCGCGGCCCAAATTAGTCATCCAAGGGACTTGTAAAAATCTGCTGCATTACATAAACACTGTCGTCGGGTGTCTCTTGTGCTGCAGCAGCTGCATTTTTTCCCATGTGTATAAAATACAATGCTCCCATTTCACGATATGCAACCAACATTGATTGGAACATGTCGTACTCCATGCGATGCCGGTGTGCGCCGTAATGGAGCGCCTCACCGCTCTTCAACCAAGCGGCAATGTAGCGCTCCCATTCTGCTACGACTTGCAACAGGAGTTTCTCACAATCAACGTACTGTTGATCCACCAATTGCCACACCAAAGGCAACGTGAGGAAGCGTGGCTCTATAGCCGCATCCGGGGTTTTCTGTGCAAGACGTGGAGAACACCAATATGCATCGCGCCGTCTCTCCCTCTCCTCCTCACTTCCCATGCTATCTTCATCCTCATCCTCATCCCCCACGGTCGCACCTACAATGGTCTCCTTGTACTCACCATCATCGTTTGCTCCAAAATCATACTCCGCCTCCTTAGTCTCCATCTTACGACCTGCAACCCCCTTTTCCCTTCCCCTTCCCCAACCCTTCCGTCGTCCAGCCCCACAGCCACGTCCACGCCCACTTAGCTTTGTGCATGATCCATCGCCTTCATAGCCCTTGCTCACGTTGTGCTGTGCGACATACTCTTTTCCGCTCTGCTGTGGCATGCTTGTGCTGCTCGTTGCTTCGACGCGCAAAAGGGATGTGGCCTGCTCAAATGGAATATGTTCTACAGGAGCCAGGGCTGCGTCTGTTGCCTCCCAATCACAATGGATGACGTCATCAGTTTTGAGGATGCCCTTGCCAAGTTTGAACGCCTCATCCCCCTCAAGGTACATCTCTTTCTCAGCACCTTCTTCATCGCTGCTGCTATTGTCATCGTCAGCGTCATCCGTCCATTCGTCACGTGGTCTCCCAGCTGCTGCAGCCGGAACGGCTCCCTCATCGGTGATTCTGGCCCCCATGGCAGGCTGTTGCACACGGCGGCTGTACGCTGCTGCAGCAGACCCATTCACAGTCAATGGGATGAGTGTGGTAGAAAGGGTTGGGGAGTTAGCAGCGCTTGCAGGAGAAGCGGCGGCAGCAATGCTATCTGCCGTAGCAGCAGCCGTAGCAGCAAGCACAGCAGGATACTCTGCAGCAAAAAGGGCAATGGCAGCATCATGGGTGGCCATGGTTGAGTGGCCAGGTGCAACCACAGCCAAATTTTCGACCTCTGGTGCTGCTGACGCAGTGGCGTGCACAACTGCTGCTAGCAGAGATGGAATTAAGCTCGCCTCTGCTGGCGTAGTGTCGGAGACAGTGCTGACTCCACTTACAATAGCACTTCTTGACACTCCATGACGACGTGGAGATATACTTGGGACCGCTGGAAAGGGGCCCACTGGTGCAGCCCCAACCGTTGGGGTGCTTGACGTCTGATTCTGATCAGGAAAGAAGTCAGCGAGAGTTCTCATGCAAGGCGCGCATGATCGCCCAACTTTGTCCATGTTGAGTGGGAGAAGCGGGTTGTCGGGTAAGGGCGCGGATTTAGAGTCCCTGCGGAGCGCCTGAGTGTGTCTTAAGAGTGTGCTTGTGCTTGCGTCCAGTGGTGCATTGGCCACAGACAAATTGCTGCTGTGAAAGACCGACATGTACTTATGTTCAGTGCGGTGCTAGGGAAGGCAACGGGGGGGGGGGGGGC
>SZWC01006549.1:117687-139140 GCA_023375785.1 Penium margaritaceum
TCCTCCTCCGCCTCCACCTCACCCGTCTCCCCCTCCTCCGCCACCTCCCCCTCCTCCACCTCTATCCCCAGCCCACCTCCACCACAACATCCTCCGCCTCCTTCGCCACCTCACAGTTCCATGCCGCCTCCTCCACCTCTTCCTCCCTCATGGGTGCTCTTTGATGGCGTCACCAACACTTGTGATCCTCGGGCAAATGGGGCTAGGGCTGCTATTTTTTTTCGTTTTTTCTTTTTTCTTTTCCTTTTTCTTTTTTTGAAAAATGAGGCTCATTCAACACAGCTGCAAAATTTGGGTTTGGGCCAACAAAGCACAACTGAACCAAAGGAGCTGCAGCACACGTCCCCACGATGTCCTCCCGACTGACTCAGCAACCACCTGCCTCCCTGCCTCTCCACGTGGCCCTGTTGTCGGTGTCATGTCTGCATTTTGCCCTTCTACATTACTGGAAAATGTTATGGCAAGCCCAGGGAAGGACAAGTGCACGATGCACCCTTATGAAGGTCACACAGTGTGGAGCGGTATGGGCTTCAGACACAAGGGGTAGGCTGCTCGTCAGGGGGCTGGTCTGGGGCTTCATCGGGGTCAGGCTCAGGCTCCTTCTTCTCTTCCTCGTCCTCCTCCTCATAGGGCGGATCAGCTGGTGGGGGTGGCGGCAGAGGCGTCTTCATGGGCGAAAACTGCGGAAAGATATCAGGCCGTCGGCCAGGACCTGGTCTCTCCCACTCCACGGGGAAGTCGAGCGGTGAATGTTTGGTCATCTTCTCCTCGTCAGGGGCCATCCACGGCACCACCACCCGCGACCTCTGCCGTCCACTGCTGTCTCGCCGTTGCTGCGCATGCATCGGCGCCAGCGGAGGCAATAGGCCGTTTTGGTTGCTGTTGTGGTTGTTGGGCCACCATGCCGCGTGCCTAGCTTGCTGCCAGGTGTGATCCCTTTCCCTTCCAAGCGCGTAGGCCACTGGAGATGAAACAGTGCAAGGCGATGGTGAGGACGCCCGTGCTAGTCCGCCCCACGTTTTCCTCCCGACGTCTTGCCTTTGCCGCCTGTGCTACAGCTGCTGCTGCTACCACTGCGGCTGTGGCACAATCTGCTCAGCGTGGATTGTGGTACCATGTTTGGCCGTGGCAACTGCGCTGCAGGAGCGCACCTGTGTTGCAACCGCGCACGACATGACAACCGGAGCGGCCTGAAGAGTAGCCATGGGAGAGCTGTCCAACGCCCAAGCTGCTCCTCCATGTGTGTGAGCGCGGTCACGAAGACCAAGGGTCAGCGCGCAGGAGGGACAACAGTGCCGGTGGTGTGGACAAGAGGTGACAGCAAGGGATGCGGCCTACAGGCGGAGGCAAAGCACGCCAACTCCTTTGCCGACTTCCTCACTCGATTAGCACGGCAACGCAGTCGGCGGAGACAACAAGAGAAAGGGCTACACTTTTTGACCTCCAGGGCATCATCGTGCATTGCGCATGAGTGCATATTGCGAGTCCGACCACCAACAATGAGACGGAGTATGCGGCGGTGTGCTTGGGGATCGCCCTGGCAAGAGATGCGGGCTTGGAGTATGTGCTCTTCGTGGGGGATTCTCAATTGGTGGTCAACCAGCTCCGAGGCCGCTACAGCATGAAGCTGGACCGCCTCTGTATGCGCCATGACACAGCTTTGGAGGCCATGCGGGGCATCTAGCAGACCTTGTTCCATTGGATCCCTTGCAAAAAGAACGCCATGGCAAGCCGACTGTCCAAGATGGGGTGGGCCATATCAGCGCCTCGGCAGGTTGTGGTGGTGGGTGTCCTTGAAGAGGTGCGTAGTTTGGGGGGGCGGCCTTGGTAGACGCGGCCTGTTTGGTGCGAGGGGGTTTGGAGGGTCTCCAAGAGATTGGGGGAGCAGTCCGGCCAGTCCAAGACCTCCTCATCTGCATGGCCTATGAGTTTCCTGCGGATATGAGCTGGGAGCGGCTTGGTGGGGTGGTAGCTGACCAAGCAAGTGGCAACCACACTTCTCTCATCTTGGCACCTGGGGTTAAGCGGCGCGTGAAAGAGAGTTGCGCCGGAGGGTTGCGGCTATCTCTGAGCGCTGCTTTTCCTGAGTGGTGGGTCCCTCCCTTGACGCTCATGCCCTGCACATAAACTGGTTTCTCCTCCTCCACCTCCATGTCCTGTTGTGTCGGACGGTGACGTCGGAAGAGCGTGATAAAGGGTTGTGCTTGGGGCGTGGGGAGGGGCGCTGTTGTCTTGAGTAAAAGATTATATTGGAGTGCTGTCGGAGGTTTGTGCAAGGTGACTGGACCGGTCTTGTGGAGGAGGGTATGGAGTCCACCAGGGGTGCGTTTCGCCTTGCCCCTCCCACACGGCCTACAACTCACCTGTTGTCGGTGCAACGACGTGTAGCAGCAGTGGGGAAATGGTGGCGTGCAGTTTGCATGGTGCACCGGGGTGCTTGAGGCCAAGAGGTGGAGATGCTCTCGGCGCAGCCTCCGGCTGCTAGTACAGAGAGCACTCGTTGGGCTCTACAGGAGCGTCATCCTCTGTCGGCGTCCCCGTTGGCCCCCTGGATCGCCCCCTTCGTGCCCTCGGAGGGCCTTCTCTTGGATGCGGTCATGGAGGATCTAGTTGTGGAGGCTTTGTGAGAGGCACTGCGGGGCTCTCGGGCCGGTCTAGGGGGTGTGACTTGCGACACGCTCCGTGACCTCATCCTTGACACCCCGGGTGGTCCGGAGTCTCAAACGGCTGTGGTTCACCTCATCCTTGCCGGGGTGCTGCCGCAGGAGGCTGCCACATTTTTGGGGTGCAATAGCCTTGTCCCTTGCTAAAGTGGGACACCGAGGAGTAGGGGGTTCGACCCATTGCCTTGGGGGAGGCATTTTTCTGCCTGGCTGGTCGGGTCTTGCTGCTCCGAGATGAGGAGAAGATCACGAAAGCGTTGCAACCTTTGGAGTTCGGGTTGGGCGTGTCAGAGGGGGTTGCGCTCCTTGTGGGAGCGGTGTGGGCCATCTTGGGTTCGCATCCCTTGTTCTTCGAATATGACATCACCATTTGCGCGCATCCGGAGGCTTTGGCTAGGTGCTTCTCATCCATGCTCTGAGTGGCTAGCAACCAGGGGCTTCAGGTTCTGGCAAAGAAGTGTCTTCTGTGGCGGCGGACGGGGGACGCTCTTTGAAGTGTGTTGGCAGGGATTCCATCAACAGTGGAGGAGCTGGAGCTTTTGGGCTGTCCTATTGGGTCTGCTAGCTTTTGGAGGGGCTGGGAGGAGCTGTGGTTGCGTAAGCAAACCCGTGAGCTCCTGCTACTCCCGCGGCTAGAGGATCCGCAAGCGGCAATGATGATGCCACGGCTATGTATCGTGCCTCCGGTGGACTTCCTTGTTCTCGCTCTGGCCCCCGACGCTGGCTGGCTGTGGGTGCTGCATGACTTTGATTCCACAATGTGGAGCGCTCTCCTCGACATCCTGGGAATGGTGGAGGCCCCGTCACATTCCCATGCCGGCGCTCTGCAGGGATTGGCGCGTCTCCAGGCACAATTGCCGTTCAGCTAAGGCTATGATAACGAGATGGGAACAAGATTCTTGATCTCATGTCAAATTTCGAGACAACTCTGAAGTTGTCTCGATCTCGCTCGGGTCCTGATTCTTGCTATCTCGATCTCATCTTGAACTTGAAGTGAGATCTCTCATAAAATTCTCGATCTATAAAATTTTGTCCAAGATTCTCATAATCTCGGAAATGTTCAAAGTGGAACAGGGTTTGTGCACATCACGGCAGTGTAGTACCTTGTCATAGTTCAGTCCTGAGCACGTTTTCAGCAGTGGAAGGTTTAATTACACATAAGCCAACGTTCACATTGTTTGAAGTCATCACTCACTCTCTAACACAACACACCCTTCACACAATCACACTCTCACACTAATCGCATCTGTTGAAGGCCACGTTTTTGTCATGTAGAAGCATCCTACCTCAACATTGCAACATGGAAACATGCCATCTCTCACTTCCATAGAAATTAAGTACCACACTCATACTCCACACCTCAATCCTACATGATGACATGGGAGAGTCATTCCGAGAATGAGATATTCGAGATTGTGTCTCGAAATGACCCAAATTCTAGAATCTTGATCTCGCTCATCTCAAAAACGAGATCATCTCGATCTCATCTCGAAGACCGAGACAAAACGAGACTTTCGAGATTTTGAGATTTTCCAATTTTTGAGATTGGCTTACTCTCATTTTCCTCGCCTTACGTTCAGCGCTGGGGGCATGGGCCTTTTCGCTACAGCTCCGAGGGCACACCTTGCCTATGCGTGCTCTTCTGAGACCTTACTCTAGTCTCTCCATGTCCTCCTTGGCCCTCACTTTCCTACGGCTTGTGAGATGGATATCTTGTGTCCTCTTTGGGAGGAAGCTGTGGAGCACCTCCTTGCTTCCATTGTTGCACGTAAGGCTTGGAAAACGAGATGAGATGGAGATCGAGATCTCGATCTCAATATTTGAGACAAAAGCGTATTGTCTCGATCTCCATCATGTCAGCGTGTCCCCTGTCTCGATCTCATCTCATTTTGCAAATGAGAATCTCGAATTTATCTTGAACTCGGATTTTTGACCCGAGATTCTTGAAATGTTGAAAGTTCTCAAAGTATGAAGGATTGCTAGCAAGTCAAGTGTTCATGAAACAGACGGAGGAGGGGCAGGTTCTACCGGCGGCGGAGGATGCAAAGGAGAAACACTACAGGGCTGCTCTTACGCAGTTGCCGGGGTACCAGCTGCGCACGGTGGCTTTGGAGACCTTTAGCGGTCTTGGCCCGGATTGTTGGCGCTTCATTCGTTGCTTGGCAGCGTTGTGCCTCGAGAGGGGTCAGGGCAGACGCATCGAGGCTGACCACCCGAGGTGGTCGGCGCGGGCGGTGTCCTTGTTCGCGCAGCGGCTCTCCGTTGCTAGTATTAGGCAGCAATATCCTGTTCTCCGCGACTTTGGCTTGTGGCATGGGGGATTGGACCCGGCGCTTGGCAGTGTTATGCCTGTTGAGCTGCCGCGGTCGTGGCTCCTTCGCCCTCTTACACTGTCTGATCTATGCTACACGTTGCCGTTGGACGGCGAGGAGAGTCTCCTCAGTCCTTAACGCTTGTTTCCTTGCTCTTCGTCTCCTCCTTGTGCCGTGGGTGGCGGCTTTTGTATGTTTTCATATCCCATTGATGTGCGAGTCAGAGGTGGCATTTGCATGTTCCTTCTCATTAACCAAGATTTACCACACAAAAAAAAAACAGAAAATGGCCTACCACATCCAAAGGAAAACACATATGGTTCAACGGCTGCTGACCCTGGTACTACCACTATCGCACTGGACCTCTCCAAACGTTTTGGTTTCTGGTGGAATCCATGTGCATGACGACAAGCGGCAACAGGAGGCACATCCGTGTCATCAAGTACAGATGTGGCAGCCCCCCAATACCCTAAACTGCCACATTTGTGTGACGCTGCTGCAAACCTCTCTGCTATGCTGATGAAAGAATGACGCAATTAAGGCCTTGCGCTGTAAAGAGGCAGTAAATGTCCCTACTACTACATCTATGCCAGTCCTTGTGCGCACCTACTCCTACCCATACCCCTCAACATCGATCTCCTCCACCAGAATGCAGTGTCGTCAGTGCATGTGTCTAGACTTAGAGTTATCTGTGCACAATGGCTTCACATCCCGCAACACAATGCCATCCACCCAGAGCACCCCCATGTCCTTTCCACATGACAGCACAAGTGCTGTGGCCACATCTTCTCCATGAGATGTGATGAGAGCTCCACTACATCGAACGGTGCTGGCTGTGATCCCTATGCCTTACTTGCGCCTGGGTTTTGCCCAAATGCCTCCACCGGCATAAGCACCACAACAACTCCCCCACTTGTCTTCCCCTTCACACTGAGCCGTCTGAGTCCCCCCCCCCCTTGCGACCCCAAAAAACAGGAAACGGCCGAATCAGAATGGCCGTTTCCATTCAGGCTGGAGGGCCAAAAATGCCCGTTTTCATCAAGGTAGGTTGTGTCATACCCAAACTTCAGCCTAGATTACGCTAAGACTGTCCAGCACAGCATCCTTCTTGCCCCACAGTGATGCGATGTTCAAGAGCCATACCATAGGCGGGGTGTCTCAATCCACTGTCATGCAGTCCCTGTGGATTTCCCCCGGGGCTTATGCATACAATGCAGACAACTGCCTCGGCTGTGTTCATGCATGCTATGACTGCAGCATCACTCTGCAGCTGCCATTTTTTGTCCTTTTCTTGCTTGCTTCCTCCATGTTTGCTGCCCATTGGCGGCAGCTGCAACCGCTTCGGCTACTGCAAAGCGCTCAAACTAGGACCTCATGCTCACAGGCTTTGTGATAGAAATGACACAGCAGTGTCATAATGTGTTCCACCACACGGACTTTGGCCACTTTTAGGGTGCAACCAACGGGCTCAAAACAACAAAACGAATTGAGCCATTCCTGTCCTCCTCGGCCATTTGAGAGCAGCATGCAGGCCCTCGCTATGCTACCCTCCACCAGGGCCGGCACCTGCGGTCTGAGCCTTACACTCTGGCTGCTATGAGCAGTACATGTTGAGACCTTGCAAAGGAAGGTCATCACTTGTGGTGGAAATGGCAGCAGTACATGGTGTACTTAACAACCTCATCATTTTTCCAGGGGTGAATGCATGTTTTCCCATGGCGTTCCATATTTATCCCTCAGGTCGACAGCCCCGACTTTTCACAAGACACAGAATATGTAACTATATGTAAACATGTCAATGTATGTACATATAAATTCTATATTGATCAGAGCATATACGTGTAGATCTAGATCAGAGCATGACCATGGGGAGGAGAATGCACGAGAGTTTCAAGGCTGTGCAACCACAACATCACGTAACACTCATTTCATTCTGATTCATACATTTTTGTCTTGTCCCTGTCCACATATGTTCTCATGCACACCACGTTCAAGATGCAACACACCCAAAATGCAGCCACCATGCTGGCTGTACCTCTTCATCACATCTCTGCAATGTGGCCCTCACATCATGCGCCCTTTTCAAATAATGGTGGCACGCTGTACTTGCTGTGTACTATACCATGCATGCAAGGAAACCTTTCCACTGTTCCTTGTATACATGCGAGCAGGGATGTACCTTCATTGTCGTGTTGGCAACAGTGAGTATGCCTGGGCCTCACACCACCTGCCATAGTGCCTCCAGCTGCTCTCTTCATTGCGCTAGGCTCTAACCTTATCTCTTGCAGAAGAAAAAAAAAACCTACAACCGCCCTTTATTGGGCTGAAAGTCATGCCGCTGTTTACTCCCATAGGCAGAGACAACCTAGCACATACAGTTCAACAAAAATGCCCATTGTCCTCCACTAATGACAAACAACAGATAGAAGACGTACCCGTTCATCAAACGCAAAGAGGACTCGGACGAATGTCGGTGCAATGGTGTGTGTGCTGATGCATTGGATGGACTGCACCTAAAGACTCACATTTGAATGACGCGGCCTTCACTGTTGCATCTTAATGTAGGTGTGCCATTGCAATCTTCCAGGCCATCCCATCCACCAAAAGTCTACTCCCAGGTGTCCTGAGTTCTCTGAAGTATGGCCACTACAATGAGCAAAGAGGTTCACAATGAAATGACAGACTCACTTTGAGTGAAGCAACACTCACCCATGCAACCCACTCCTTTCAGAATGATGTTGAATGTCAAGTCAGGCTGAGGGCACTTATTTTTCTTCTAGCACGGAAGTAGATGACACCACGGACCGGCACAACTAGATAGTCCAAGCTTTTGGTTTTTTGGGATGAGCTTTGAGACACAAGGGAAGGCTGGAGTGATGCAAGTTGGCAAGGGAGAAGCAATGGCGAATCTGGAGGGTGCGGAATTGACTCAAGGCTGGTGATGGGAGAGCAACGGAGAGAGAGCAAAAAAGCACATAGTACGACAGAAGAAGCTGGAATGGCTGACAGCCTCGGCAGATGTCTGCAGTGCCGCTGGACACAGGCGAAGAGGAGCGAAAGTGACAGTCTTGCAGGAAGCTTGGGTGCGGTCCGGGCCTCACGAGTGCGATGCGACGGAGCAAGATTGATGGAGCTGAGCTTATGGAGTGATGGCAACAACTGAAGTGCTCAAAACGTTTTAAGAGACAGACTGAGAGATGGTTGTGGCTTGGCTGAGAGCTCCGGTGATGAGAGGCCAGAGGGCCTGAACAAGAGAGATGGGTCGACAGCGCGAGTGGGAAGATGACTGGTACATAGTTAGATGATTTTCGGGAAAGCTGAGCTTCATACATGACTGATGGGTGATTGATAGATGACACACAAGGGAAGACAACAACGACTATAGGTCCATATTAAGAAACACTTACACTAAGAGCGCACGCTTGGACGTGCGCAGTAGTCCGCTGCTCTCCTGGCTGTGCTTGCGGTCACCTATGTTCATATAATACGGGGCCGAATTACACGGCCCATATTATACGGAATGTATTATTCGGTCCTCGGGGAATTGAAAATCCCATATTTGCTTTCCCCCCTTTCTGGTCGCAGGGGGGGGGGGGACTGACCACCTTCAAGTCTGGGTGCATCACTGAGCAGGAAAAAAAAGGGTGACCCGTTCACGGTCGTGAATTACCACTCGCTTGCTTGCGTTGAGCGGCAGTCACGAGGTGACGTCGACGCCCTCACATTGAGGGCGACCAGGCCAGAGGGGGGGGGGGAAACAAAAACATACGATTGATGGGACGACCTCCTGTCGGACAGGTAGAACCTCCAGTCGTGGTGTCCTGTACAGCTGTCTGCTCCAACGCTCTGCGCACTTGGTTCTCTCCTGCGACCGGCGACTCACCCACGACTAGATGGTCATCTAGTAGTGGATGAGTCGTGGGCAGTAGCGGTGACAACCAGCAGCAGCAGCAGCGGCGGCGATGACGAACAGCAGCAGCAGCAGCGACGGCGGCGGCGGCGGCAGCAACAGTCACGACGACTAGTGCAGGGTCAGTAGTGTTGACTAGTCTACATGCACAGGTCGGGTGGGGTTGGGTAGGGGCCGGTTTGGTTTGCGGGCCAACGTTGCATCCCCCCCCACCCTCCCCCCCGGGATTTAATTTGGGATACAGGCGTTTTAAAACGCCTACTTTAGAACGGGCCGTATCATTTGGCCCAGACCCCAAGAAAAGCCGGTGTTTTTGAAGGTAAGTGGTCACTGCTTGTTGTCATGCAGTCGATGCCAAATGCATGAATTGGCAGGTGGGTGGCTGTTGCTGCAGACACCGTTTGCTGGTGATGACACGTGCTCACCACCAGCTGTTGCTCGCAGACCGTTGACCGTTCATTTTCAGGTCGATGTCAGCTTTCAAGCCCAAGCCATTGAAGCTGTTTAGCACGAGTGGTGAGACCTCTTGCAGCAGGGAATTTGTATGTTTCTGGAGTTTGGGTCCTCGAGGCAAGGATGGTAGTTGGACATTTTCAAGGGGGCATGGGGTGGGACTGGCTCGAGTTGGAGGATGGTGTTACTGAAGTATTTTCTGACACAAGAACCAATACCATGACCCAGGCCAAAGCACGGCGGGTAGGACAAACTATAGCCCACGTCAAAACACTTCCTAGCCTCTATCGCTCCTGGCGATAGAGGTGCCGGCCGCAGCTACCACATTGCGCAGCAATGCTCCATCCGCAGAGCTTGTGTCTACTTCTGCAGTGCAAGCTCGCCACTCCCTTTGTGGTTCTTCGGCAGCTTTGCCACCTACTTGCAGGCTGGGCGGTGCTGGTCAAGCAGCTTGTTGCAGTATTGGGTAGTCCTGTGGTTGACTATAGTGCGTGCCAACTTTGCCATGCACTCTACCTTCAGCAGCATCCCGAATTTGCGATTCACGCTATATCCATAGAGGTCCCGCCACTGGGACACCTCCATGTTGCAGGTTTTCATACTTTTCTACACCGCGGCCTTAGCAGGTGCAAATCTGAAGGAGGCGCACTGCGCAAGGAACCCCTCCACTAACTGGGCATGCAACGTGGGAAACAGGCAGTGCCAATCCCTCATCAGCTGTGGTTCAACAAGGATCTCCTCGATGTAGCATGCACACCGATTGCAGAGGCTTGCAACGACCATCTGATCCATTTGCCCGGGTTGTGTCCCACTTATTGTGCATTGCCTCATCAATGGCCTCCACAGAGGCAGCGGCACTGGCTTTCCAAGCACCACTGCATGCTCTGAGCCTGCTGCTGCTACTGCTGCTACTGCTACTGCTGCTACTGCTGCGGCCCCCACTGCTAATATGTCTGCTGATGCGCCTGTGGCTGCCGGTCCTTTCTTGCGGCGAGGCACGCAGAGAATGGCACCCGCCCCCTTTGCTGCTGCCACCAGCTCTTTTGTCATGTCAAGGAGGGCATTGTACACCCATGGGACCATCTCCTTCCTTGTGTCAACCCAACGGAGCATGTCGTAAACAGGCTACAAACAGCGTTGTAGCACGCCCAGAAATCTGCGTCGAGCACGTGTTCTTGCACCCAGTGGCCCTCGGCATCTGCAGCAACAAGCAAAGATGCCCTCTCTCTGCTGGCCACCATGGAGCGCAGTGACCATTCCACCTCGAGGAACCGCATCAGCATGATGTGATTTGTGCTTAAACGTACCTTCCCAGGATTCACAGCCACAGTAATGCCTACCCATTCCGGCATCTCGCCCAAGAGATCCTCTACATGGCGCTCTAGGCAATAAGCAGCACAGCGGGTGAAGATGACGCATGGGAATAAGGGCCACTGGAACTCCACTACGCGCCAATGGGAACCAGAATTATGTATGATAACCTGGACAGCCCGCTGAGTGCCCACCTTCCCATGCATGGCCTCAATCGGCAAGGACAGAGTCTGACTGATTCAAGACACTCTCCAGAAGTAGCCCGCAGACCCTGTGCGTAGGAGGAGGCACCCAGCAGGCACCATGGTGCTCCACCGCTCTGGGAATCAATACCTCAATACTCGTGCGCTGCCCAAGCCACAGGCCCTCATCGATGAGGGCGGATGAAGGCAACTCATCGAGCCTATCACGTTAGCGCTTCATCCAGAATTTCTTCAGATTCCGCTGGAAGGCGCTGTCTGGCTGGGAGCCAAGGGGGCATCTTTTTCTTTTGCAGGTAGGCACAAGCTCTTGTAGCTACTCATTGTCAGCATCTCCTTCCTTGCAGATCTCTTAGACACCCTACGACGCACATCGACTGCGTGCTCCGACGAGCAGGCAAGCAGGGCGGAGCACTCTTTGTTCTTATTGTATATGCGGTAAACATCACCAAGTACATACTCGGCGAGCCACGACACATTTGGAGTTAATTTGTGACTGCAGTGGCAGCAGCACAGTAAGTTGGATCCCTCAATGGCTTCAATATCTACATTGAAGTCGGCATCTAAAGTTGCAGAAACAGAAGACCAATACAAAGAGGACTCGTCCATGGTGGAGATCATGCAGCCAAAGTGTGCTGCAGAGAGGAAAAGGACAGAGTAAGCCGCCACCAGGCGGCAGAGTATCTGCATTGAGGAACGGATGTCCCGTACGTTGTGTCAAAGGGGTTGACAGGTCGATCTCTGCAACCAGTGCTCTTCCTGGTGTGTTGGCAGGGATTCCATCAACAGAGGAGGGAGTGGAGCCATTGGGCTGTCCTGTTGGGTCTGCTGGCTTTCAGAGGGACTAGGGGATGAGTGGCTGCGTGAGCAAACCCGTGAGCTCGAGGTGCTGCCGCAGCTAGTGGGTCCATAGGTGGCGGTGAGGATGCTTTGGCTGTGCATTGTGTCGCGGGCACAATTCCTTGTCTGCGCTCTGTAGCCTGACGCCAACTGGGTGCGGGTGCCTCAAGAGTTGGACACCCTTGGGCATCGTTGGGGTGGTGGAGGCCCCACCGGATTCACATGCTGGAGCTTTGCAAGGGTTGACACGGCTCCAGGCACACTTGCCATTTGATACCGGGGCATGGGCCTTTTTGCTACAGCACCGAGGGCGCACCTGGCCTATGCGCGCTCTTATACCACCTTGTTCCAGTCTCGTCATGACCTCTTTTGCTACCACCTTCCTGCAGCTCGTTAGATGGAGTTGCGCCCTCTTTGGGAGGATGCCATGGAGCATCTGGCTGCCTCAATTGTTGCGCGCCGGCCCGCCGCTCGAGGTTCTTTGCGAGTGCGTTGGGCAGGGATTGTACCAACAGCTTAGGCCATCTTTCTTCCACTTCCAACGTCTTTAATAGTTGGAGGATGTGGAATGGTCGGGGCTACGCTGTTCCCGGAGGCGTGCGAGCCTATGGTGCGGAGGTGCTGGGCAGTTGGATCCTGTGGGGCGGCTCTCTGGCTTCAAGCCAGCCCTCCAGGTCTTGGCAATTGCTTCTACTTTGCTTCGGCTGACTTCCACCTCCACGCCCAGCTTTGGCGGGGTCAGCCACTGGGCTGACCCCGTCATGGCGGTCATGGGCTCCAAGCGGCGGACGTCACGCTCCATGTGGGGTCTCGGCTAATTATTTGCGTCCACCATGCCATCCAAGACAAGCTGGCGGAGATTTGCCGGAGGGCTTGCCTCCGGGGGGGCTTCAACCGGATGTCCTTGTGTTTGACTGGGCCCAGCCCAGGGCCCGTTTTGGGTGGTAGACGTCACCCCGGTGGACGTCCAGTCAGACAAGGTAAAGGAAGAGGGGCAGGCTCTCCCAGTGGCAAAGGCCGGGAAGGAGAAGCACTACAAAGCTGCCCTTGCACAGCAGCTGGGGTACCGGTTGCGCATGGTGGCTTGGGAGACCTGCGACGGTCTTGGCCTGGATTGTTGGCACTTTGTCCGTCGGTTGGCGGCGTTGTGACAGGAGAGGGGTCGGGGCAGGCAAAGTGAGGCTGACCAGCCGGGGTGGTCAGCGTGGACAATGTTCATGCAGCGGCTCTCTGTGGCTGAGATTCCGCAGTGGTGTCGGGTGCTCTGTGACTTCAGCTCGCGGTGTGGTGGTCTGGACCCGACGTTGGGCAGTGTCGTGACTGAAGAGCTGCCGCGGCCGTGGCCCCTTGGTCCTCTTATGCTGTATGACCTGTGTTATACTGTGCCGTTGGATGGCAAGGAGAGTTTCCTCAGTCCTTGACTCTTCTTTCCCTGCTTTTCCTTTCCACATCATCTATCAACTACAGGCAATGGTTGTCAGTATCACTGTTCACAGGCCACTCAACCTTTGACTTGGATTACGTGACACCAGCTAAATGTTCAGGACACCTCGTACAAAGCAATGGCTTCTGAGACAAGGATAAAAGTGGGAGTGGAACTGCAAGAGTGGAGGAGATGGACTGGGTGATATTGCTTGGAATGAGGTGGACACAAAATGTCATCCCACTACCGTTTAAACCCTTGTTTCTTTCAGGTACTCTTTCAATCTATCAGAGATAGACCAGATAGTACGAGAGACACATGAGAATGGAAGTTTGAGGCTGAAAGGTGCACATTTGATCTAAAAGGAATTGGAACACTTTGCAAACCACCGTGTTCAATCATGTGCCTCACCTTCAGATGTATGGACCAGTACTCCCGCTGCCGTGGGTAAGATGCTGCTGAAGAATGTCACAGCTAGCAACAATATCAACATTCTGCCGATGTTTGGGGAAAGTCTTTCTAGCCTCCCCTCTCCTTTCTCCTGTTCCCTGCTGGACATTGGGTTCCAGTTACTGCAACCACTCCAAGCGGCAAGCTGCTTGCACCCAGATGTCGTGGTGATCAGTGTGGGATGTCCTGCGGGTGAAAGATGACAACATATGCATTGGCGTCGTGATGTGCTACGCAAGGTGCTCCTCTTACACTGTTCACAAGAAGCGTCTGCGCATCAGGAGTGGTATGAACCCAGATGTCATGGTGATTAGTGTGGGATGTCCTGCGGGTGACAGATGAGCACAACTGCATAAGCATCATGGTGTGCTGTGCATGTCACTCCTCCCAAGCTGTGTACTGGATACGTCTGAGCATGAGCGGTTGAAGCAAGCCGTGTGCTTTGCTCCTGAAACCTGGAACCGAAGCCAAAGCATGTCTCCCTCATTTTGCGTCAGCATCGTCACGCAAAAACAAGGACAAGGACAAGGGCAAGGACAAGCTTGCAAACAGGGGTAATGGCAAGGACAAGGGTAAGATGGAAGGCCCAAAACAAGACGGATAGGAGTGAACTGGACGAGGATGATGACAATGGCAACGTCAGGCCAGAGCAAAACAAAGGTGGGACTCAAGACAGGACACAATGAAGGAGCAAGGGGCATGGGCAAAGCAAGGGTGAGACTGAGACCAAGAGCAACTGGAGAGGGGGGGGGAAGAGAGAGAGAGGGAGAGAGAGAGAGTGGAGAGAGAGAGAGAGACAAACAGAAGGACAGACAGATAGACAGACAGACAGACAGACAAACAGACGGACGGATAGACAGACTGAGAGAGACAGAGACAGAGAGGGAGAGAGAATGAAATAAAGGATGTGCAACAACACGAGGGAGATGACGACGACAGGGTCTGGGACATCGACGAGGACGAGGGCAATGGTGAGGGCCAAGATGAGGACGCCATACTTGCCCTCGCACTCACACTCATTGTCTCTTGTTCGTTGCCATCCTCAGCATTGGAATGATACTCTATGGTGAGGGCAAGTTTGAGGACAAGGACAATGACTGGGGGAAAACAGGAGGAATGGATATAAGGAGGATGACAAGGATGATGCAAAGGTTTAGAGCCACGACAATGACGAGGGCAGCAATGAGAAGCATGCTGGGAAAGGGGTCAAATGCAAGGACGCGGATGAGAATAGAGATGAGATCGGAGGCAAGGGAGAGGGCGAGGGCGAGACAGCGAGTCAGGTCAATACAGGGCGGGTGGTCATGCAATGGTAGAACCGGAAAAGCGGTGGGAGAGGAGGGGGTACCTTTTGCTTTGGCAGAAGAGAGTGGAATGGTTTCCCAGTGCTAATGCTTGGTGAAAAACAAGGGGATGACGGCCAATGGTGGCAGGGTCACGCGGGTGTAGGCACGGCCGTTGAGATGGAGAGCTTAGCTTCTTGGGTACCAATCTGCAGCACTGTGCTGCTCAGGTGCAGATGTAGGGGTAAGAGGAGGAGTCGCTGAGGTGTGGATTGTTATTTATTTTTTAAATTTTTTGTTGGGCTATCCCACAGAGGAAATAAACCCCAACCGCACCTTGCATACTTGATGAGGTGAAGAGCTGAGAGATAGTGGGAGTCGCTGAAACCCTCATCCTCTGAGCCCCGCTGACCTGCCCCGATGAGGTGAAGAGCTGAGAGATAGTGGAAGCCGCATGAAGCATGATGCTCTCAGAAACACGAGACGGTAAAGTAGTAGGGGACCTCGCTAACCGACGAGTACACAACAAAATCCTTGTCAGCAAGCAAACTGTAGGTGAGCTGTATTCTATCGTCGCCGAGATCGCAATCGCAAGTGGATAATCAAGTCGGCGAAAAGCCACAACTCAATCAATTACATCTGATACGGTCAGTGGAGTTTGGACTCTAGTTACAAATTCAGAAAAGGAGCAAAAACTAAAACGTCATGGGCTACCGCTGTCACAGAGTGGAAATTGCACCCCTCTTTTGGCGAAGAAGAGGGGTGCAAAAAAATGATTTCACACAAATCCATTCATCTTTAACCCTAGTTCGGCCGCTGTATGAGATAATCCATTATGCCAACTCAGGCTAAAGCGAATATCCCAAAGTGTACTGCAAACTCGCGGCGAAAGATGATAAAACAAGAACGTCGGGGCTCTCCGCCCCTGGAAAAGATGTTGCTACCTTGTCAGTGCACAAACAACGTTGAACTCTCTCCATCAATTGACGAAGACAGAGGCGACCTCCGATGTCCTCGAAAACAACTTGGTCCTCGAGCCGAATGGCAATGGTGTTGTGCATGACGATGAGTTTTTGGGAACACATACTCCGGCATGACGATGTCGTTGTCGGAACCTCCCCAAGTTTACGGAAACAATGAATGAGGCGAGACTTCACATAATGAAAGGTTTGCAAAGAAAACCAGGAAGTAATACAACTGAACGATGAACACGATAATGATTTTTGCACACAACGTAAATGCATTTGTAGGCATGCATTTGACACGGTCGTCATAGGCTTACAATGTCCAATCATGATCAGCATACACATTACAATGTTAGAGTAGTACAGCGAACATCCGTCATCGTTCAATGTAGGCTGCCGTTTGCTTCCACCATTGTCAACTTAGGAAAACATCATAAGAGAAAGCTGTCACAACATATAAATGTCGACCATCGTTCCACGCATAATCATTAACGGAAAGACGAGTGAAGCACTTGATTGTCTGCTAACAGTGTCGAATGTTGACTTAACATTTCTTCCGGACGTCCGACTAAAAAATGAGTCATGATCAGATGTAGCAACGGTGGATCCGTTCCGCGGAGAGACAACCGAAGCCAAACGTACCCTACGTCGTCTTTACATGTAGAGTCCTACATCATACGTCTACAGTCCTCATGTCCGATGCCGTCTTCATACTGTCGAGTGCCACAACGTCTTTCAAATAATGCCTTCAGCGGCATTCAAGACCGCGTACGACTACAACGTACAGATGTAACAGCGGACTGCGACAATCCTTGATGTGTGCAGTCTGGGAATTTTGGGGTTACTTGAGCCTTCGTGTAGACGTCGAAGGGCACCTACGTCAACGGCCCCCTATGTCGACGGGACCATACATCGACATCATTCAGGGCGTGGAGTGCGGTAAAAATAATGCCACCGTAATGCGTTCAACGCCTTGCATAGGAGTGGAAATGAGAGAAGCATGGGCAGGTGGATTCCCCCCTCGACACATCTGTCGCACATAGTCGCGAGTCGTGCACCTCATCATAGTCGGACGAAGCCCGCAAATGCGAACTCGAGGTGGCAGTCTTGGAACGTGCCTCTCGTCGTCGTCCAAGGCTATCCTGCAGTCTGCACGAAGAACCCAAAATTCCTGCTTTCGTAACCCGTTCCGTCATTGCTATATGTAGCGTGGACCGCATTGAGTTTAACGCCTTTCATCCAAACCAACGGGGCTGGTTCGGTGGGTTCCAAAGTGCCTGCTGCATGTTTTTTGGTGCATAACCTCGACATAGGAGGTTACCGGACGACGGCCGCAATGCGAAGTTGAGGTACGGGCTTGGAACAGGGACGTTCTCTGCTCCGCCCAGCTGTACATGGGATCAAGTCCCGGCCACATGCTTGTTCGCTCACTCGCGTCCATGCTCATTAGCAAAATTGTACACTACGTCGTCAGAACACTCCGAGGTTGTATGGGAAACATTGTGGACAATCCCGAGATTGTGTGTAAACGTCGTAATACCTCCGGACTCTGTTCCACATGAGGTATTACTAATCTCCTGAACTCATCACATGCTACTACCACGTGCATGAGATTCATTCGACAACGTCGGCAGAACGTTTTGAGGACGTAGCACAACATTAGTGGACGAAAGAAGTCGGCATGTACGCATAACGTTGAAAACTTTGTTCAGGAACGTCACAAGACTATGCCGTTTGACGACCGCCTCTGATGACGTTGTCATGGCATTCAAAGTGACCTCGTGTGACGTTGACACGAGACGTCCCGTCAGGGACACCGACGCCTACGTGACCACATCGTCAGCGACCGCGCATGTCAAACTGAGCTGTTCCTTCAAAAGCACGGATAGCGATTAGTTTTATCACCAAACCAGAGTATGAAACATGTGAAATTCGAAAATACCAACGGAGTCTGTTCCATGACATATAATCTCGTGAACTCGTCACATGCAACTCTCATGCATGGGACATTCATTTGACGACGTTGTCACAACATTTTGAGGAAGTAGCACGAAGTTAGTGGACAAAGGAGGTCGGCATGTACGCATAACGTTCTCACTTTTTTCAAGAACTTCATAGGACTATGCCGTTCGACAACCATCTCTGATGAGGTCGTCATGGCATTCCAAGTCACCTGGTGTGACGTTGACACGAGACGTCCCGTAAAGGACACCGACACCTATGTGGCCACTTTGTCTGCGACCGCAAGGTGTCGAAATTATCGGTTCTTTCAAAAGCACGGATAGCAATGAGGATTAGAAGCAAACCACAGTATGAAATGGATGAAATTCCAAAGTACCAATGGATTCCGATCCACATGAGGTATTTCTAATCTCAGGAACTCATCACATGAAAATCCCACTTGCATGGGGAAATTCACGTGCATGTGTCATGCAGACGACAACAACGGGTCGTCAACGTACTTGGGAGACTCCCCAAGACTACGTCGTACACACGAACTGCTCTAGAGGTTGTCATAGAATCTACAGTCCTATGTGCGACATTGACACATACGTAGGCGTATAACGTCGAGCTTGGCGCCATTTTTTTGCCACAACATTCTTCTCTTTTCCGTCCGAGCTTTGGACCGCGACTCTTATTCAAGCATGGAGGCCTCCTTGACTGGTAAGTGGTTATTCTAACGCGTCAATGAGGGTCGCAATGGTCTTCAACAATGTTGCGCTGCATACGTTAATGCCATGAATAGGCCGCCGCGTCCCTTTAGGTTCAACTTAGATGACGAGTCTGAGTCTGAGTCGGAGTTGTCCGAGGTCACACTTGACCACACACAAAGACGGCATAAGGCACGTACGCAACCCACTTCCCAATCCGTGCCTATTATCATCCCTCCCGACGACTCTCCACTGCGCTGTAGATGACGTCCTGAGGCGCCACCTCCGTGGCCATCCCCATCGCCACCTCTAGTAGTCTCGGACAGTCCGCAAAGAACCAGTGAATGTGGCGAACATACTGACTGGATCTCGCATTCTTATAACCGTAAGATCTCAAGCCCTCGCTCACCCTGCGCAGGCGGCCGCCTCAAACAAGGAACAGGAGGAACTTCTCACCGCACGCGACGCCAGCCGCAAGACCCTGAAGTTGTACCACCTTTCATCGACAACAGAACCAGTGAGTTGGGTTGCTGACAAGCTTGGGATGTGTTCATTCTAATTGTGACTTTCGACGGGGATTCAATCCTCCCGTCTGTGTATTGAACGTGCACATGTCATAAAATTTGGAGTGTCGGCTGGAATTTGGAAGACGCAGTGGGACAGTTTCCAATTCGGGATCAGCCATGCCCGGTGGAAAAGTGCCGCTTTGCTGGTCGAGTTTCTGAATGCCAAACCAACTTCATACTGTGTCCGAAGGCTGCAGCCGTTAACGGAACGCAGCCCCGCAACATGGTGGTTCCTCGAGCAGTGTTTCCACACCCAGAAGATTTTGAAAGCATCTTGTTCTGGCCATGCATTCCCCATTGCACTAAACCTTGACCTGAAAAGGTTCTTCCAGCAACCGTGGGTGACGTTGAATCCCCACAGGGAACTACAACCCGGGCTCTGTGATTTCCTCATCAGTATAGTGTTCCACTTCGACAAAGAAATAAAGACACCTCGTCTGCTGTATAGGTCTTACAGTGCCGATGAACTCGTCTCCGAGTGTAGGAGGTGGAAATGGCTGGAAAGTAGCGAGCCTGCGTTGTTGTCCGTGCTTTTTTTTTTTAGAACACAAAACTCAAGTGAGAATGCATGCATCTTCTGCAGAGAAAACTAGGGCCTGGAGACAATCATAACGATGACTCACAAGAAGAGGTAAGACTCAATCGACACCATCGGATGTGAACATCTACAATGGACGAGTACACCTAATTAACCATGAACGTCTTCCATCTTGCATGACGCAGAACTTGAAGCACCTCTTGGACCCGTAGCCGCCACACCTCCTGCACCCGCACACGCACCCGCAACGCCTCCTGCATCCGCAGCCACCGCACCTCTTGCACCCGTAGCCGCCGCACCTCCTGCTCCCGCACTCGCACCCGCAACACCTCCTGCACCCGCACCCGTTGCACTTCCTACACCCGCAGCCGCCGTACCTCTTGCACCCGCACCCGCACCCGCAGCACCTCTTGCACCCGCACCTGCACCCGCAGCACCCAGCACCCGCACCCACACCCACAACACCTCCTGCACCCGCACCGGCACCCAGAGCACCTCCTACACCCGTAGCCGCCGCACCTCCTGCACACGCACCCGCACCCGCAGCACCTCCTGCACCCGCACCCGCACCCGCAACACCTCTTGCTCCCGCACCTGCACCCACAGCACCTCCTGCACCTGCACCCGCACCTACAGCACCTCCTGCACTCGCAGCCGCCGCACCTCCTGCACCCGCACCCGCAGCACCTCCTGCACCCGCACCCGCACCCGCATCCGCAACACCTCCTGAACCCGCACCCGCACCCACAGCACCTCCTGCCCCTGCACCCACACCCACAGCACCTCCTGCACCTGCAGGCGCCCCCCCTCCTGCACCCGCACTCGCAGCACCTCCTGTACCCATTGCAGGTGAAGTTTCTGCTCCTACACCTCCTGCAAACCCTGCTGTTCCTGCTGCCAAAGCCCGTGCTGAAGCTTGTGCAGAAGCCCCTGCTAATGCCCGGACTGAAGCCCCTGCTCAAGTCCTTGCTGAACGCGAACCGAGTACTGAACCCCCTGCTGAAGTTGGTGCTAGCGCCCTTGCTAAATCCTCTGCTGTGTCTATCCCTACTACTGACGTCACTGCCGGAACTGTCTCGGCCATCACCGGCCGTGTAACGAGGTGTCCCTTTTTTCTGGCATACTCGGGGCCTTGTCCGAGTATTGGGGGCATGCAGGCCTTTTTCTGATTTTTGGAAATCGTGCAAGCGGTCAAGCTCACCTCGGCTCGACCGCCACTACGATGGGGAGGAGGAGGAGCGAGCGAACTTGCGCCAGCGTGTGGAGTACGCCGGCGCAAGGGGCTGTTTCACTCGCAGCTACGAGCGCGCGTTCCAAACACGCAACCCAAGGGTTACACTGGCACCCTCGGCGAGTGGCGTGTCAGTGACGCCACCCGCCGAGGGGTTCTCCCCGACCAACGGCCCCGGCAACGGATGCGGTCAACGGCAGGAGTAAAACCGGTGACAGCGACCGTGCGACGGTTGCAGTTTTCCGGTGGCGTGTCCAGCAAGGCGACCGCACCCACCGCCGAGAGCCATACGGGAGCAACGAGGCGGCTCGTCGAGATACAAGATCGACCGTCGATCTCGATGATCGAAGGCCGGGGACTTCTCGCACTAGGCATCAGATGCAAGTAGATGCACCGCCTTCCGTTTCCCTCCTCCCCCTCCCGCGCCTCCGCTCCTCTGGACCTCGTGCATGCGGACATCCTTAGTCCGCTCCAGGATGAGTCCCTTGCTTCACTCTATATGTATATATATATATATGTATATACATGCATATGTATATGTATATGTTTATGTATCTGTATATGTATATGTATATGTATATGTATATGTATATGTATATGTATATGTATATGTATATGTATATGTATATGTATATGTATATGTATATGTATATGTAT